>CM055114.1:26225219-26350258 GCA_029204225.1 Diphasiastrum complanatum
AAAAATTTCAATCAAATGAGTAATTAATTATTGTGGCTTTTTTATAAGAAAAGCTCCTTAGATCCTGCTTACAAATCACAAACACAATGATAACACACTATGGAGGAACCACCCAACCAAGTAAAGCATCCAATCAAACTCTAGAAGCCTCACCCCCAAGCCAAGGAACAAGAAGCATGAATCCACAACCATAATGAGGAGTAGGACGAGTTTGGACCCAATATATAGAGCCAAAAGCATCTTGGGCACATAGCCGTGCATAGCCCTAAGTTCCCTATACATAGATTCACCTAGATAGAGTCCTAAGCATGGACCAACTATTCATAGAATTGCTATTGATAGCTCTACACATGCATACACTGTCTCATACCTTGTCTAAACTCCATTTAGTGTGTTTTGAGCCTCACAAGGATATTAGTTACTTTTAGGTCACGTCCAGTATGACGTGGCATAACTAACAGCTTGTTTCACTAGAGTACCATGTATCCAAGACTAGGAGCATACTGTATCTTATGTATTGGTCATGGACATAACATCTTCCCTCCTTAAACTGTTTCTATCCTTAGAAACTAAACTTCGGAAAATTCTTCTTTATGCTATCAACTCTCTCCTATGAATCATCATCCTCAGTATGACCCTTCCAATAAATTAAGCGCTCAGAGATAGAACAATTGTCAATTGTTTATCTCTGGTTCTGAGCACTTTCTCAGGTTCCAAAGGTACACTAAGCGACAAATCTTCCAAATGGGATAAATCCTCATCCGATCCAACTGTATCACCATCATGTAAACTTAGTTTCAAACGACTTACATGGAATATTGGGTGTGTAGTTGATTTTTCTTGAAGATCGAGTTCATACGCCAAAGAACCAATTCTACGTACAATCTTGAAAGGTCCACAATAACAGGTAGACAACTTATAATGCTTTCCTATACGTAACGTCTTAGAATCTTTTGGAATCCTAAGATATACCTAGTCATTAACTTTAAAATCTCTTGGAGATTTCTTAAGATTGGTATAGTGTTTAGCTCTATCTTGAGCACTTTGGATACTATTTTTAGCCACTTGCAACATTTCTTGCATATCATGCATAAAATCAGCAACCTTGTGGATCTTAACAGACTTCGTCTCAACATTTACTGGAGATCTAGATTGAAAACTGTAAATAAGCATAAAAGGACTGTAACCTATAGCAGAATGTTTTTCTACTATTATATGCAAACTCACCAGTGGAAGATAATCTTTCCAATGAGATTGTCTGTGAGAAATATACGTCCTCAAATTATCTTCCATAGTTTGATTAGTCCTTTCTGTCTGGCCATATGATTCAGGATGATCAGAAGAACTTAAATTCAAAGAAGTTTCCAATTTATGGAATACTGCTGACCAAAAGTGACCTGTGAACTTATGATCTCTATCACTAACAATGACACTGGGCAGACCTACAACCGAATTAATTTTTTCAACAAAGATCTGGGCTAAATCAGAAGCCTTTACAGTTGATTTGACTGGTATGAACGCAACTAACTTAGTCACCGATTCTCTACAACCCAAATAGAATCTTTGTCGTTGGGTCCTAACCAAAAAACAAATCAAATTGCTAGTATAGACAAATGAGCCTTAAATTTTCTTATATCCCAATTCCATTTCTTCATTGTGAAAGTAGTTAATGATCCTATTCTAGATGCTCTTCATCAAATTCATTGCAAAAATCTTAAGCAAGAGTATAATACTTCGTGGTTATCACATAAACTATACTTATGGCACATAGGCTTATAGTGTAACAACCAATCTTCAGTGTGGGAAGGTTGTGATGCCATGTATTTCCTAATAACCACTATTCACTCGAAATAAGGCTATATATCTGAATATGAGTATGTGCTGGACAACTATCTATTATAAAGAGGCCGACTATCATTTTTTTAGAATTACTATTAAATACTTGTCTTACATTAAAGGACAAGACCCTTCAAAAGTGAAACGATGCCTTGACAATCTTATCCAAGTCACGTACTCGAATTGACTAGATTCGAATTGTCATATTAAACTAGAGTAAATTAAACTCATAGTTAAATTTACCTTTAAAGGTATAATGTACATATGTGTAAGTCATCTATTGGCTAAAGCTATTCAAGGAAGCGGACACACCTATAATCTCTAGAGGTGTGTTTGTTCGCTTCCTACAAAATATATAGAAGACACTACTTCGGCTCTAAACCACCGGAGAGAGACATTTTATGTATTGTAAGAGATTGAAAAAGTGAATAGATTTATTGAAGACTACTTCTCTTGTTATCTGTTCTTCACAATGCTAAGTGTGAGTGATCTCAAATCTACTAACAGTCTTGTCTGCATCACTTAAATTACTCTTAGGTCAAACAATTGTATTACTACATTGCAGGTCATTGTCGTGCCATTTCAAAGTTGTTCTAACACATTGTCTTTAAAGTAACTTATTCGACCACTTGAATACTTGAATCGACACTCGAAATAACGGACATCATTGGTACAATCTTCCACAGCCATTGACATAAATGTATGTGATACCTTTGAAATGATAGTCCTTGCTTGAGAAATTGAGACGAAAAGATCTATATAAGTTTCTAACATATTCGAGAACTATTCAAGATGCTTTTAACTATAGAAAGGACTTTAGTTGTTGAGGGACTTACTGTCTAGAACTTGACAGTCTAAGATTAAGATTAACTAGTTGTTTGTCAATACTCGAATGCATCGAACATCTCTCGAATCCATGCTAACACCTTAATCAGATAGAGTGTAGTTTTAGGATTAAGATTAACTAGTTGTTTCTGGAAAAATTATCATTAACACATCCACTATAAAAGTAATATTTTTTAATACAATTAATAGAATGATCTCCAAGAGTTGTATGTCATCTTTGCTCTTTTTTTTCTATCAAAAATTGGCCCCTTGATGATGGATGCAACAACACAAGAATTCTTCGTATATTTTGGTGTCCACCTATCAGCTTCATCTTTCTCATTGTGAAGAACCTTAGATTCAATTATAAGTCTTGGTCTCTTTGCCATTGTTATTGCCAAAGATTGGGCACCAAAATCTCACCTGTAATGATATTCAATTCATTATTTTTTATCACATTTAACCTCATGAGATAATCATAGTAACAACATTAGGTTACCCGTGCATACTATTATTTTGTAGCTATAACTAGTGTAGTTACCAAATTTCATTACACTAATTCAGATAATTAAAAAAAAATTAACATGAGGTATTGATGTCAAATTGCCTGATTAGCATGTATTGGGTAGAAGAGCCAACCAATGAAATACATCCATGTTGCTCGGCAACACATTAGAGAAAATTTGAGTGCAATTGGCACCTTCCAAAATAGATATTTTTATTAAATTATTTTTCTCAAAAGTTTCTTACACATGGACCAATCAAAACACTCAAATTTGAAATCTACATAATGTAGCTCCTTCAAATTAATTTTTTTTTCAAATTATAATGTCACTTTTGAACCAAGAACTTAAAAGCCTTTGAAAATAAATTCTAGTGTAGATTCTGGTCAATGCTCAAGATTTAGTGGAGGGTGGTAATAGAGGAATATATATATATTAGTTGTGAGTGCCCGTCGTTGACGGGCAATGGCGACCGGATCTAGTGACGGCCGATGATTTGGAAGATGGCTGAATGAGGGAGAAGATTGGATCGTCTTCTTCTAGTTGTAAGTGCCCGTCGTTGATGGAGGCCGATCTAGGTGGCGACCGATGATTTAGAAAATACATATGTATATATGACATGTATGATAAACACAAAAAAGTCTATGTCAATTATAAAGTGTACACTTGAAACTGATAAACACAACTCTCTTATTTCTGATTAGTGTAGTTCAATCTATTCAAAGCGTATGTTGATTAGACTCACTTCATGATATATGATGATTTCTTGTATTTAGAACTCGATCATGAGTGATCAATTCACAGTCATAGAGTCCTTTGAGTTGATGAAGAGATGTGAGATCCATGCCTTGGATCTTCCCAAGAACCAATCTTCCATTGCTCTTTCATTTTAAGATTGGACTCTTAATGATTGCATCATAGGAAGTAGAAACCTCAAAAACATTACAAGCCATGAAAAAAATCATTAGTACCTTGAACATAAGGATGATTAAAAGACACTCTTTTCTCAAACAAGAACTTCTATTCAATGTTTTAGGTAATGACTCAAATGATAATGATTCTTCCTCACTATCATTCAAAGTACATCCTACTTTGAACTCTTCACATACTTCTCTTCTTGTTGACTTGTGACTATCTCCCTCACCAAGTCTAATGATAGAACCATTTGATCTACTCTTTTTATGAAGACATGTGACTCCACTTGCTGCACCAATGACTTTCTTGGAATCATAACAATGAAATCTAGAAGAACCACCTCCTTGATACATGCACCTAGCATTATCTTTTTCCATATGTTCAAAGAAATCATTAGCAACAATCTTTTCCAAGGAAGGACCTTCATCACCTCCATTGATGAAGTTAGCTCTTTCCTTACCTTTTGCATGCTTGCACTTGCCATGAAGAACCATTGATGACCATTGAAGAATGATCATTATCCTCATAACTAGCCAAGTTAGCACAAAGTTTGAACATCTCCAAGAAGCATATTAGATATTGACCTAGACCTAACATAAGGAAGCTTGTTAGACTTTGCATAAGATCCACCAATCTTATTGATGCTAAAAGCTAACTTTGGAAAGTTGAGACTAATCTCCTTTTCCATTCCATCCTTTTTGTTTGCCATAACAAAAGCATCAAATTTGAAAAGTCTACCTTGTAGCAACCAAGATTTCTTCCTTTGTAATGAAACAAGCATCACTACCAAACTTTACCAATGTATCCTATCTCTATCATTTGACCAACACTTAACAAATTCTTTGAAAGTGAAGGAATGTAAAGAACACCATCAAGTCTTGCTTTCCTATTAGTATAAAGACAAATAGGAATTGAACCAATTCCTTCAATCACACATTACCACTTTTGGCCATGTGAATCATTTTCTTGGCTCCATCATAAGTGACCAAAGAAGTAAAGAATTCCTTGTGACCAGTCATGTGTGAACTAGCTCCACTATCGATCCTCCATGAATCTTTGTCACCTTCACTTGATATTGGACTTGAAGAATACATCAAAAGAGAATCACAACCACGTAGATCCTCACCATTAGTAGTAAAATTGATTTTCTTGCTACCTTCATCTCCTTGCTTCTTCAAACATTCATTAGCAAAATGCCCTTAATAGAAGCATTTTAACTTTGATCTATATTTGTTCTTACTAACAAAAGAGGAAGGCTCACTTTGACTTTGACCGTTTGACCACTTGCCTTTGCCTTTGCCCTTGAACTTGCCTTTGATGAACATAGCCTCCTCTTCATATTGAGATGTTGATGTAGATCCACCTCTTGCTTGAAGCCTAAACTCCTCATTCACCAAAATTTCTTGCAAATCCACAATGCTTGGCAAAGTCTTTTTGTTAGCCGATATTTTCGCACGGAAAATCGGGCTAATATTGAAGTTTAAGTTCACAATAATTGAAAAAATTGGCATGTAAAGCTCGATTATTAGAGAAAAATCGGCACAAATTTGCCTTAGGTCTGGGTCCTAACGCCCGCCCCCTAAAGTGGCTAGACACTGTTTAAAAGTAAGAAATTGACATTTGAAAAAATCGTCAAAAATATTTTGTGGTCAATTTTTGTAAGACCGAGCCAAAAGTGTCAGTCCACCTAGAATTGGGTCCCAACCCGTCCTAAATGAGGCTAGAGCAAATTTTGCAGTCTTAGAAATGGCCGATAAATATTTTACGACATTTCAAAAAAGTGGCCAGTTGTAAAAAAAATAGCCGGTATGACCGTGCTAAAATCTCACCATGAATTGAGTCCATTTTTACTAATATATAATCACTCAGTGTATTTTTTAGGAAAACCGTGTTGTCGTGGGAGCCCTAGTCATGAATGCCAAAAAAGTCAACCACAGAAGAAAAAATCGAGAAAGCAAAGTTTCGGGTAAAATCGGGATCAAGAAATATGGATTCAGTGTCAAGGAATCACAGAAACCCTAACGACAAAGTTTGGGCAATTTTCGGGCAATTAATGAAATGTGCGGGCCAAGTGGTTACCCAACAGGCCAAAAACCCAGACAAATGAGCAGTAGGCGCACGGCCCTTGAAAAATCGAAGAAAGGCCGAAAACACAGGTACCCAAAGAAAAATGAAAGTCGCCTACTAAAAATAGGGGTTGAAAAAGAGCCTCACCCAAAACTAGCTTGGTAAGATCAAGGAGTAACTTTTTTGAGTGGATCCTTTGGTATGCATAATAAGTGTAGATCATCCAAGAGATCCATCATAGCAGCACCCTCACCATATCCATGTCGTCCTCTAGCAATTCATTCCAAATGCTCCTTTGTCTGTGATGAATAGAATTCAAATGTAGCTTCTCATCGAAATTTCCCACAAAATGTCATCGTTTGGTGTGATGCGTGTCAGAATCAGAATGGTGATAGTAGATTGAGAAATGCTCAAAATGTGTGTACAGAGGTGCATGAGCAGGTGATGGAATGAAGAACTTCAATAAATTGAGAATAAGTTGAGCTCTCCCAATCAAAACATACTAAGGTGATATGGCTCTACCATTAGCTCGTTCTTATTACAACTGGCTCTCAAAGATGAAGGTGTAAGATAATGAGTTTCTCAAGCAACTCGATCCTCAATATCCTTTCAATTGGAAGTAGGTGAGCTTAACAAGGATAAGACAACACCTCTCTCCACAATGGAATTGTATTGTGACCTCTCAACCAAATGGCGACACACACACCAACCACACCTCCGAAACTTCACTTAGAAACCGCATTCTCCCAATACTCCCAAACATACTCACAACACACAATGTGGCACTAAACAACTCAACAACAACATATCAATGAGTAACCAACCAAGTTTCCATAACCAAGTAATCAACAAGAGCTAACTCACATTCATTCCCAAGCAACCATTGATACCACCTTCGCTCACTCAATCGTTTGCGAAACCCTAGCGTAACCAAACAATCAATCAAGAGGGCAAACCTCCCAACATCCCACAAACAATTTCAATCAAGCTTCAACCACAAACAATACATTCAAAGCAATATTACTAACAAACTTCACTCAATCCACAATCCCCAAACAAGCATACGGTAAGAAACACCCTACTCACCACCAATGGAACTCCACAATACACTCTTCCAACTATACCATCCCTCTCAAGATTAGCATCACTTCCAACATCTAATACACATTGCAAACACAACCTCGAACACTACACGAAGTAACTAACATCACAGTAGTACTAACTTCCACACAAGGAGTTGGCTCCTTCTTATAGGAAAATCCAATGCATCCCCTCCACAATGACATCTTGCCATTCTTCATGCCCTTCAAGCCCTCTTTGCCATTTGTCTCCAACCCATTTGATAGTACACCTAGTGGCCTCCATAAGAGAGTGGGGAAGTGGTGCATTCAAGGCTCTCTTCCAAAACTAGCCAAGATGCCATTTTTTGTCAAAGGCTAGGGAGGCCATTCAAGTTTCTCCTTTGTACACCTTGGAAGCCCAAAATGTCAATGGCTAGTGGGTGTACCTCCCAAAGTTTTTAGCCTCCAAGGTGGTTTGGCATTTGAGGAGTGAAAAATAGTCAAAAATCTATCTTGGTACTTTTATGTTTTATGTTTGTAAGTACATTTCACATGTGTAGAACATGTTCCCATATGTGTAAAATAGTTAAAATTAGTATATAATGTTGACTTTAGGGCCAATTTTGCCTTTAGAAGTCAAATGATGACTTCTTTCGAATGTCTAGATGTACCGCATTTCGTGCACCATAGTCTTGAATTTGAAGAAGAAGCTTTCGGTCTCTTGTTTGCAACTTCTGAAATTTAAAGATCATTGAACTTTTTATTAAGATCATCCATGCTACTTTTTCAAAGCTTTTCAGCATTAGAAGTCGCAGACTTGTCCTCATTGTTTTTGCTATCTTCTTTTTGTTTGGACTTTCGTTTCTTCCTTCACTCTATATCATCAGCCTCTGTGTCTAAGGAGTCACTGGAATCAAAATTAGAACTGGAAGAACTTGAACTGAATTCAGATTTAGATTCGTCTTCACTTCCGCTGGTGTCATGTTTAGACTTTCAAGTACGTCTAGTAGAACATCTTTTATGTGCTAACTTGGAAATCTCATAATTCTCAGCACTCGCTATGACTAATGATAAAGAAGTCATATCTCCTTGTCTACAGTATCGATCAATTTTCCATGGTAAACCTGCCAAACCCACTCAATCTGCATCGTGACAAGGTATACACTAGTAGTTTTTCAATCAAACTCATTAATTTTCATGTGTACCTTCGAAGAGATTTTTTACTCTTCTTCTACACATTATTTAGTCGTCGAAGAATTATAGATGAGTAACAATTTCTTTAAACTGGTTCAGAAATGCATCTTTTAGCAATAACCAAGTAGCTACATGTCCTGGTTCAACTTGCTTGTACCATATGCACGCCTGCTTTCTCAGAAGACCAAGAAAAATCCGTAGTTTGTCAGCATCAGTTCCTTTGTTATTCGAGTTAGCAATTGACTCGAACTGCAAAACATAACTGTCAACATCATCTGAAGATGTTCCTTTAAAATAATCATATTTGATCTGCGAGATTGAAGTGAAACGTGGACTAGGGCCTTCCATATTTGATTATGGTTCAGGTTCATGATCCGGTTCTGGATTTACAACTTTAGAACTTGGTTCAGCTGCAGTAAAAGCTTCAGGAAGAGGGTTTTCAGGATTAAAATTCAGGAAAGGTAATTCTCTTCTTTGCAAAGATTCCTGAATTCTTTTGAAAAATTCTTCTCGAAGTTTCTGATATCTTTCTAGTCGAGCAGCTCTATCTGACATACAATGGGGATGGAGATGGAGTTGTCAGTTGGTATCAACTTCATTTGGCTATTCTCGGTAGCGGTGCCAAAAATTGGCATATGTCGTAATATACCAACAAAGAATTGCTAGATATATGTAGTTTTTATGTCGTTCCCCAAGGAGATAGCACTTAAAAGTTGTTAGATTAGTATAGTCCTGACTTATTTCGAATGAAATGGAGTCGGATGTTAATCTGGTTGTCAATAGATATTTTATAAATAACCAGTATTACTTGTATTTGTGGTGTGTGTTGATAATGAATTCCAAACAACAATCTTCCTCTATCGAACTGAATGAAAAGCGTTCTACAAATGAAATGTTATCAGAGTACCTCAAATGAATTATACTCTAATTGATTAAATTGTTAGCAAGGATCTATGTTATGTTCGATGCAGTCGTGTACGAACAGACAACAATAAATCTTATTCATGAACTCATGTGTTCTAGATAGAAATCCTCAACAACTAAGGCCCAGTCACGGTTAAAGATCTCAAATAGTTTACGAATATGTTAGAAACAATTATCTTCATCACAACACAAATACAGATCAATAACTCAATTTCTCACGCAAGGACTAACAATTCACATGCATACATACTTCTCTATCAGTGAATGTGAAAAACTGCACCAAGGGATACTTTACTCGGATGCCGAACACAAAGTACTGACGTAGACGGGTAAGTTAGTTTAAAGACAGTTCTTAAATTCAACTTCACGGAAACACAACAAACAACTGTAATGAACTATTGTACTGCTAACCAAAGAGTGACTTAAGCAATGCATAAGAGATTGCTAGTAGATTCAAAATCATTCACACTCAACAGTGCAGAGAACATAAATCAGAAAGGATAGCCTTTGCCACTGTATTCACTTCTCCGATCTCACAATACATAAACACACTCTCTCTCTCTCTCTCTCTCTCTCTCTCTCTCTCCTCTCTCTCTCTCTCTCTCTCTCTCTCTCTCTCTCTCTCTCTCTCTCTCTCTCTCTCGGTGGTGTGAGAATGAAGCGTGTCTTTCTTTTATATCCTATGGAGCAAGCGAACACACCTCTTGAGATTCTATGTGCGACGCTCCATTTACTAACTCTAGTTAATAAATAGGCTACAAGTAAATGTAAATTACATCATTGAAGGCAATTTTCACTAAGAGTTTAATTTACTCTAGTTTAAGGTGATGATATGAATCTAGTCGCTTTGTGTTCTAGGCATCATTTCATTTCAGGAGGTCTTGTCCTTTAGTAGAAGACAAGTCCTTAGCAATTATATCCAAAAAAAATGATATAGGCCTCTTCATAATATATATTTGTTTAGCGCATGTCCTCATTTCCAAGTATACATTGCCATTTTGAAGTAAATATACAAATATGTGCTATCACAAAACCGTAGAGCTGAAAAGAATAGCAGGACCCTGATGGTTGTAGACTGATAGGAACTTGTTAGTAGGTTGTGAGTAGAGAGCAGAAGAGAATCTATAGCAAAATCGTTGCCAAAACATAATTGTAGTCTTGTAGAATCTATGTCAAATAAAATCTCTGCTAGCATTATTGCATCAAGTCACTTTAGAAGCTATAGAAGCACATGAAAGATGCACTAGAAGTAGGAGTAGGAGCATGAGTAGGAGTAGCAGCATTGAATCAATGGTAGGAGGGATGAAGCAAAATCTAGAGGAGCGTTGTGATAGATGATCTAGTTGACGTTACCATGGATCAGCAGCAGGGGTAGGAGGAGCAACAAAAGCAGCAGCAGCAAGAGCATCAGGATTAGATGCAGCATTAGGAACAAACGAAAGAGTAAGGCCAGTAGTAGCAAGCAACTATGGAAGAGCAAATTATGATATTAATTTTTGCTGTCTTTCTAAGAATATTTTTTGAAATTTTCATTAATAATTTCCGTGTTTACAATAGTACCAAGACTCATATATAGAAACTGAAGCTTACATTGTAGAGGTGTTGAGACACTCGTTCATTTCACCTCAAAAAATGTTTTTTCGATATGAGAGAAAGTATACTTCTCGGCCATAGAATATCTAGCAAAGGAAGTGAAGTCAACAAAGATAAAGTCAAAGTGATAAAGAATCTGTTGATACCTACGAATCTACGTGAACTAAAAGGTTTTTTAAGACATGTTGGTTATTATCAAAGATTTATCCAGAATCTATATTGCTGCACCTCTTACGCAGTTACTTAAGAAGTACGTTGCTTATATTTGGACGACAACACAACAGAAAGCATTCGAAGAACTTAAGCACATATTGATTAAATCTCCAATTCTGAGACCTCCTAATTGGACAAAACTATTCCATTGTTATGTTGATGTGTCAACATTTGCTATTGATGTTTGTCTGAGCTAGAAGGACGAACAGAAGAAAGACCATCCAATATACTATGCTAGCCACCAGCTTAGCTCCTCGGAGAAAAATTATTCGGCAACAGAAAGGGAAATACTTGGAATGATTTTTATTGTAAAGAAATTCCGGCATTATTTGTTGGGATATGCTTTTATATTCCTTGTTAATCATTATGCTTTAAAGTATCTTGTTAATAAATCTGATTTATTTGGCCAAATTACTCGCTGGGTTTTGTTGCTACAAGAGTTCACATATCAAGTTGAGCTTCGTCAAGGGAAGTATCATACTAATGTTGATTATCCTTCACGACTTTGTATGAGAAGGATTGAAGAACCACTAAATGACAACTTTTCAGATGAAAATTTGTTCGAGATATCTTCTACAAATTCTTTATATTCTGATATAATTATTTAACTCAAAGATCAGATATATCCTGACAGATATGACTTGGAGAAGAAGACAATATTTCAATACAAAGTTGCTCCTTAGACCATTATTAACAATGTCTTGTATATGACCCATTCATGCTCTTTCACACTAATGAATCACACAATTCATTCATTTACAACATATGAGACAGACATTGTAGATGCCTTCGTGCATCGAATCTTTTTCTTTCAGACAGATTGTCAGTAATAGGCCCATGAACCTTCATAGATCGCGATTAGCTTTGGGAAGCATGCGGTTACTTCCACTATTGACTTGTGCTCACCTGCTTAATTGACTTGTATATTTTGTTATACATAATCTGATTACAACTCTATCTGTTTCTGCATTTAGATTCATGTCAGTACTGCAATGCGTTTCTATGTTCTGTCTAGCCGTCTATTTGCTTTGTCTAGTTGTCTGCTTATCGCTTCCACAAATTTATTGTTCGCGAATAATTATTTGTCTAGCTATTCATGAATGATTATTAGTCTTGTGTTTTGCGACTAATTCGCGTCTATATTTAGTCGATCTCAGTCTAGCTCTTCACGAACTATTCGTGACTAATAATTTGTCTAGCTGTTCGCAACAAATTATCTTTCTGATGTTTTAATGTTTGGCTACGTAATCGGATCGAACATGATTTCTATCATATTCTGGTCGAGTCTGATAGGCGTAGTCATGCTTGAGTAAAGAGAGAACTTATTTCGCTGCGCACAAACACTTTCCATTTGAGTTCGTTTCTCTTTCAAGTTTCGAGTTTGTTTCTTTTCGTGTATTCCGTTGTGCACGAAGACTTTCCATTCGAGTTCGTTTCTCTTTCAAGTTTCAAGTTCGTTTTCTTTAATGTTCGTTTCTTTTCGAGTTACCCTCTTTTCCAACATAGTATCAGAGTAGGTTATAAACTTGACATGCTATCTTGAATCTATTGTGTGAAATAGATTTGTCATTAGTTACATTTGGAGTTTTGGTCACCATTTCAAATCTTTCAAGATCTAATAATCGACGTGAAATGAGTTTACAATATGTGTGAAAAGTTTGTTTTTTTTTTTTTGTTTTGAGACATTGTCTCAAGCCATCAATATCATTTTCTGCTATCCAAGATTCTTTGCAAAAAACAACAAGTTATCAAGGGATACTGTCAATGCCGTTTGAGCAATAAGGTTTCATTCCCATAAGGATTAGAATCAAAGAGGTTTTATTCCTCAAATACATCTTTGATATGACATGACCAATTCTTGAAGACTTTGGATTATTGTGTTTTGATTCTCTTTTATATATACAGATTTGCTACTGTTCAATCCTTATGTTCTTGATTGAATGCAATTGTCTCTCTCACTCTCTTGCACACAAACACAAAGATCAGAGATAGAGGATCGCATGGCTATCCAAGATGCCTAATGCTTCACAATCCTTCTATTATGGTAGTCTTAGACTCCTACTCTGATAACTTAAAGGGATAACAAGCCTTTTGATTCCGTTCCCTAGTCAGTTCACATTTTTGAAATCGCAGTTACTATTGTGTTCATTATTTTCTTACTATTGGTAGAGGCATCGTTTTACATCGTAATTGCCTCTCGTGTTCTGCTTCTGTCACGTCCGCTGCAATTGTAATCAATCATAGACCAAGCATTTCACACCATACACCAACAGAAGTGGTATCAGAGCATTGGTTTAGTGGATTACTAGAGTCCGAGATATTTTTCCAAAAGCTATTCTTAATTGTTTGTGTATAATTTTGATCACTATGGAAGGCACCTCAGAGATCCGCTTGATCAATAAACTCAACGGAGATGACTTCCACATGTGAAAGTTCAAAATGAGGATGATCTTGATTGAAAAGGAGATATGGAGATACGTTAACGGTTCTATGGCCAGACCGATAGAATCCGAACAGCTCCCAACGTGAGAAGCCAAGGATGGCAAGGCTCTTGCCATTGTATCTCTAAGCCTTAAAGACACTCAAATTGCTCATGTATCCAACTGTACTACGTTCAAAGAAGCATAAGATACACTCACCAGCAAATCAGGGCTATAGAGCTTTGTTCACTGCCAACCTATTGTACTATACCAACAGGGTTAATATATATTTTATAGTAAATAATGTCGTCCCCACATAGGACAATGTTAGACAATTATGTTTTTGGTACAATTATGGCAAGTGGTTTCGAGTGTTATTTTGGTTGTCGACAGACATTAAAAAGTAACCAGTATTACTTATGTTTGGGATGGGTAATGTTAATAAATTCAGAACAACAATCTGGCCTCTATCAAATCGAATGAAGCGCGTTCTATAGATGAGATGTTATCAGAGTAGTACATCAGTACTACACTCTGACTGATTAAGGTGTTAACAGAGAATCCAGAATTGTTTGATGTATTTGCGACTGTGTAGACAATTAATTAATCACGTTCGTGAACTATTCCTTTTCAGATAGAAGTCCTCAACATCTAAAGCCCAACTTAATGGTTAAAGAACACGAAGAGTTTTAGAATACGTTAGAAACTTATGTCAATGCCAATCAGAAAAACAGATCAGAGACTCAATTCTTCAGACAGGGACTGTCATCTCATATGTATACATACAGCTTTATTCAATGATCGTGCTAGACTGTACCAAAGATAGTCATTATTTGAGTTCCGAAAAGAAAGTATTCGCGACTATCTGATTAGAGAGTAATTCATGAAATGCGTTAGAGATTGTTAGCAGACTCAAAATCACTCACACTCAACAGTGTGGAGAACAGAAATAAGAGAGAGTAACTCACAGAACTCTATTCACTTCTTCAATCTCTTACATAAGCATAAACTCTTCTCTCTTGATGATCGAGACTAAAGTGTGAGATCTATATATGTTCTACGGGGCGAACAAACACACCTCTAAAACAACAGGTGCGTCGCTCTCGCGAAAGGGTCTAGTTGACAATTAGACTGAAAATACGTTCAACTATACCATAGGTGGTATACTTAACTATGAGTTACAGTTACTCTAGTTTAACATATCTTTTCGTATCTAGTCGTTTCATATGGACGACCTAGTAAAGGTTATCCAAGACAATGTCTTTTCCTTTAAAAGGTCTTGCCCTTAGTTACAAGGCAAGTACTTAGGAGATATATTCCTGAAAAATGACTTAGGCCTCTTCATGATTTATACTTAACCGACTCATATCTTCATTTTCGAGTATATCATGCCATATTTATGTTGTCAATATTTAACATTTTTGTGGCATCACATATCCCCTTCCTCAAATGTGAAATGTCCTCGTGAACATATCATCTTCATTTTGAGGATTATTCGAGAAACATTCTTGTTCGTCAGATTTTCGTTGAGGCGAAAAGATATTTCTTCGTGTATTTCTTCCTTTAGATATTCCTTCGTCTTAGAGAATATGTGTCTTGCTGTTTCTTTAATTGAATAGGTTGTTTTGAGTTGATCTTTGAATTGTTGATGAAAGCTGGAATCAAACTTCAAAACATCTTGAAATTTCAAAAAGTCAGCATCCCATATAAACATCACCACGACAAAGGCACAAATGAATATTCATGAATGATTCAGTTCTTCATATAATTTCTGATCAAGCTCCAAGTTCTGTTGAGCTTCCATCAAAAGCAAGTCTTCTTTTGATTTGGTATAGCGGCCAATTGGTAAGTTGCCGAATTTTTCTAAATTAATCGGGAGTAATGTTCCATCGAACAGCTCCTGGGTTAACTTGGTATCTTCGTCTGAATCACTACGTAGATTTCTTTACAGTAACGAGCTAAAAATATAATAAAATTGCTTTTAACATAAAAATTCTAAACAAAAAATAATGTCTTCGTCGCAAAGGTACCAAACTACCAAAACGTATATGTATAGAATTGCTTATAACAGAATGACTTCCTTCGATTTTGCAAATTATGGCGAATCTCTGCAAAATATTCTGCAAGGTTTCGTTCCCAATCCACATAAAGACTGAATAATTCTGGATAAGACATATTTATATTTATCAGCAAACCTGCATCGTCGAATGCACCTAAATCCGCAACAGCTTGTGGTTTGTACAGTTGAAACTGCGACTTTTGTTTCCAAAAATGTCTCTTATTATCTTCGTTCCGCAAAAATTGAAGTTCTTTGATTTGAATATATTCGAGAGCATACATAGCCGAAGAGCCTATGTATAACTCTGCTGATCCGAAAGGTACGACCTAGAACTTACCCTGGATTATGCCCCAGCAGAGACATCCTTTCTGCTTGATAGAGAGCTGGGCCCATAACCAGAGAAAGTCGTCCTTCTCCCAAGGTTGCTTCCAGTCGTCGAAGGCGATGCCTACTGCGCCTGGTAGCATCATGTAAT
This sequence comes from Diphasiastrum complanatum, assembly GCA_029204225.1. Classification (NCBI taxonomy): domain Eukaryota; kingdom Viridiplantae; phylum Streptophyta; class Lycopodiopsida; order Lycopodiales; family Lycopodiaceae; genus Diphasiastrum; species Diphasiastrum complanatum. The sequence continues at coordinate 26,241,305 of CM055114.1, forward strand.
CCACACGCCATTGCAACTCAATATTAAAAGCATGTGGACACCATTTTCAAAAGCGTTTAGCAAATGCACGAAATCTGTCAGCACATACCTTCGATTGATTTCGCCGCATTCTCTTTGGCTATTAGATGTAGTTGTCAAATCCTGAGTTTGCAATTCAGCAGAAAGCTTCTAATCTTCAAATTGTTGCTTTAGGGTTGACAACTCCTGTTCAAGCTGGTCAATCTTCACAACCACGAAAATTTTTCAAAAATTTTAGCAACATACTAAAAAATTTCTCAAAAAATTGGAGATAATGCTAGAAAAGATTCTAGAAAAAATCTCGTAAATAATTTACGAAAATTTAATTAACAAATTTAGTGTCGCAAAAAAATCTCGAAATGTTCTCGAAAATACTTTTAAAATGATATTGAAAGATTGAGAGAAGTCAAAAAAAATTCTCGAAAATTTCACAAAAATCTTTAGAAAATTTCTAGAAAAAATAAAAGAAAAGTCGCAAAATTTTTTTAGACAAGATAAAAGAAAATTTGAGATTAATCTCAAAAAAAATATTAAAAAAATAATAAGAATAAAAAAATAAAAAAAATTCTGATCAAAGGTAGTATCTCTTCAGTCTGGACCCATTAATACGTGTAGGTAATAGTTCACCTTCAAGTGATTGAAGTTGCACAGAACCATTGTCAAACACCTCTATGACTTTATAAGGTCTAAGCCATCGCACATGGAGTTTTTTAGGGAACTTTTGATGGCGACTGTCATATATTAGAGCATAATCATCAGCTTTAAGATCACATTTTTGTATATGACTGTCATATTTCTTCTTTCTTTGTTTCTAAATTTCCTTCGTTAATTTTTGTGAAGTCTCCCAAGCTTCAGCTAGTTCTTCAATATTAGTCAACCTTCGTTTATACATTCTGCATCTGTTCGTTGAGCTTGAATACGAAAGGTTTTCACCTCAAATTCAATTGGCAAAATAGGATGCATACCATATGTAAGAAAATATGGTGTCTGTTTCGTCGTGATTTTCTATGTGTTGCGATAAGCCCAGAGAACTGATGGTAGTTTTTGATCGCAATCCGTTGCATGTGCAATAATAATCTTAGTCAGGACCTTACATAAGATTCCATTAGCTCTTTCTCTCAACCCGTTTGCTTTTGGTTACGGTATAGTTTTTCTGTGTTTGATCAAGAAATAAGTTGTCAACAACCGTATAGTGTCATTTAAAAAATGTGTACCTCGGTCACTTACTAGTTCAAGTGGACAACCATATCTTGTGATTATACTTTTGAATAAGAATGTCGTGACAGTTTTCGCATCGTTTCGTTTCGTCGCCTCTGCTTCAACATTCTTGGTAGCATAATCCGTTTCAACTAGAATATAACGACATTTTGTATGTCAGATAACATGTTTGATTGGACCGACAAAGTCAATTTTCCACTTCTCGAATGGTGCAAGAGGCAAGATTGGTGTCAACAACCAGTTCATTATTTTTGTAGGCTTACCAGATCTCTGGCATGGATCACATGAACGAATAAAATCTGACACATCCTTGAACATTGTTGGCCACCAATACTTGGCAGTCAATATCTTATTAACTATATTCTTCAAAGCAAAATGTCCACCAACATCTTCTGAGTTTCAGGCTTTAACAACCTTTTTAATGTCTTTAGTTTCGAGACATCTTTGTAGTTGATGTCAACACCAAGCTTGTACAGAACATTGTAAATAATTGTATAAGGTGCTACCTTATATTGAAAACTGTCTTTTGCTCCAAATCGTAACCATCCGGATATATCTGATCCTTAAGGTAAGTAATAATATCAGAATATAACGAATTTATAGATGAAATTTCGAATAAATGTTCGTCTGAAAAATTATCATTAATAGGGTCTTCAGTTTTTCCGGTGCTGAGTCGCAATAGATAATCAGCATTCATATGATATTTTCCTTGATGAAGGTCTGCTTGATAAGTAAATTCTTGCAGAAGTAGAACCCATCGAGCAATTCATCTTGATAGATTTGGTTTATTTACAAGATACTTAAGAGCATAATGATCCACATGAAAAATAAATGCATATCCCAGCAAATAATGCCGAAATTTTTTAACAGTGAAAATCATGCCAAGTGCTTTCCTTTCTGTAGCCGAATAATTTTTCTCTGATGCACTGAGCTATTGACTCACATAGTAGATGGGATGATCCTTATTCTGATCGTCCTTTTGGCTTAGACGGACGCCAATAGCAAATGCAGAAACATCCACATAACTGTGAAAGAAAATAACCCAGTTGGGTGGTCTCAGAATAGGAGCATTGATCAACCTTTGCTTAAGATATTTGAATGCTTTTTGCTATTCATTTGTCCACAAGTATTCCACTTATTTCTTTAGTAGATGTGTAAGAGAGGCAACAATAGAAGTATGATTTTAAATAAATCTTCTGTAATAGCCAACACGTCCTAAGAAAGCTCTTAGTTCATGTAAATTGGTTGGTATTTGGAGATTCTTTATAAGCTCGACTTTATCTTTGTCGACTTCTATTCCTCTATTAGATATTCTGTGTCCGAGCAATATTCCTTCTTTCATACCAAAAAAACATTTCTCTGGATGAAGAGATAAACAAATATCTCGACACCGTTGCAATGTTAATTTCAGCTTCTGTAGGTGTGTCTTTATATCACTGTATACACAGAAATCATCAATAAATATTTTGAGAAGGAAGACAGCGAAATTAACATCATGATTCGCTGAAAAGTCGCTGGAGCGTTTCCTATGAGATTTTTAACCTTTCATGTATATTTGCGAAGGGATTCTTTACTCTTCTTTTGAACATTGTTCAGACGTCCAAGAATTCTAGATTTGTAACCGATCTCTCTGAACTAGTTCAGAAACACATCTTTCAGCAACTACCAGGTTCCTACACGACCTGGTTCAACTTGGTTGTACCAGATGCGTGCCTGCTTTCTTAGCAGACCAGGGAAAATTTGTAGTTTGTCTACGTCAGTTCCCTCGTTATTCGCATTAGCGATTGACTCGAATTGTGAGACATAGCTATCTGCATCATCGGAAGAAGTCCCTTTAAAATAATCGTATTTAATTTTAGAGATAGAAGTGAAACGTGCAGCAGGACCCTCCATACCGAAGCTAATTAGGAGTTCAAGTAACTGGGCAGTGATTTTGTCTAGATTTCTTCTACTAGTATTTTCACTTTGTCTTCGTAAAAATTCCTCTCTAAGCTAATGGTATCGTTCTAATCTGAATTCTCTATCTGACATACACTAGAGATGAGAATGAATTTGTCAGATTTCTTATAACTTTCCTAAACTATCTCCGGCAATGGCACCAAAAATTGGTATATGTCGTACTATACTAACAGGGTTAATATAGATTTTATAGTAAATAATGTCGTTCCCACAGAGGACAGCGTTAGAAAGTTATGTTTTTGGTACAATTATGGCAAGTGGTTTCAAGTGTTATTCTGATTGTCGACAGACATTAAAAAGTAACAAGTATTACTTATGTTTGGGATGGGTAATGTTAATAAATTCAGAACAACAATCTGGCCTCTATCAAATCGAATGAAGCGCATTCTACAGATGAGATGTTATCAGAGTAGTACAACAGTACTACACTCTGGCTGATTAAGGTGTCAACAGAGAATCGAGAATTGTTTGATGTATTTGCGACTGTGCAGACAATTAATTAATCGTGTTCGCGAACTATTCATTTCTAGACAGAAGTCCTCAACAACTAAGCCCAACTTAATGCTTAAAGAACACGAAGAATTTTAGAATACGTTAGAAACTTATGTCAATGCCAATCAGGAAAACAGATCAGAGACTCAATTCTTCAAACATGGTCATCTCATATGTATACATACAGCTTTATTCAATGATCATGCTAGATTGTACCAAAGATAGTTGTTATTCGAGTGCCGAAAAGAAAGTATTCGCGACAGACGAATAAGATGGTTTTAAGACAGTTCTTTAGAGCATGCTTTACGGAAACACAGCAAACGACTGTAAAGCACTAGAGCGTCTGTCTGATTAGAGAGTAACTCATGAAATGCGTTAGAGATTGTTAGCAGACTCAAGATCACTCACACTCATCAGTGCGGAGAACAGAGATAAGAGAGAATAACTCACAGAACTCTATTCACTTTTTCAATCTCTTACATAAGCATAAACTCTTCTCTCTCGATGATCGAGACTGAAGTGTGAGATCTATATATGTTCTACGGGGTGAACAAACACACCTCTAAAACAACAGGTGCGTCACTCCCACGAAAGGGTCTAGTTAACAATTGAACTAAAAATACGTTCAACTATACCATAGGTGGTTTACTTAACTATGAGTTACAGTTACTCTAGTTTAACATGTCTTTTTGTATCTAGTTGTTTTGTACGGACGACCCAGTAAAGGTTATCCAAGACAATGTCTTTTCCTTTTAAAGGTCTTGCCCTTAATTACAAGGCAAGTACTTAGGAGATATATTCCCGAAAAATGACTTAGGCCTCTTCATGATTTATACTTAACTGACTCATATCTTCATTTTCGAGTATAGCATGCCATATTTATGTTGATATTCAATATTTAACATTTTCGTGGCATCACACAACCAATGTACTATTTTAGATGAGAACTCAAAGGAAATCCTCTCTGCTTACAAAGAATGAAAATTTGTACATATTGAGTCACGATGTTGCACTTTTTGTGAGTTGTTCAGATGTAAATTTATGGCATCAAAGATTAGGTCATTTAAACATGCATTCAATCTTGTATATGCATCACAATAAAATGGTCAAGGACATGAATATAATTGCTGTCACCATAGCTAATCAGACTTTGTGAAAATTGTCTAGTAGGGAAACAACCTAGAATGAGATTTCCCAATGGACAAGCCAAAAGGACAAAGTCCATCTTGTCACTGATTCATAGTGACTTGTGTGGTCCTATGAGCATACCTTCATTAGGTCAAGCTCTGTATTTTATCACATTCATTGATGATTACTCCTGATTTTCCAGTGTAATGTTTCTTAAGGACAAATTAGACGCATTTTTTTGCTTCAAAGACTTCAAGCAATACACTGAAAATCAAACTGGTTAGAGGATTAAGGCCCTACAGTCTGATTCAGGGGGAGACTTCTTGTCAAATAAGATGAAGGACTACCTATTTTCATGTGGCGTGCACCACCAATTTACTACGAGCTACACTCCACAATAGAACGGAGTAGTATAGCGGAAGAACTGCACACTGTTGGAATCTGCACGATCCATGACATCAATTTTGCATTTGCCTCAAACCTTTTGGATAGAAGCTATCTCTACGGCTTGCTATCTGTAAAACTACTCTAGCACCAAAGCGATTGATTCCAAGACACCGTTTGAAGCCTACTACAGTTACAAACCAAGTTTGCAACACCTGCATGTCTTCGGATGTCTCTGCTATGCACAAGTGCCATCTGATCTAAGGGAGAAGCTGGACCCAGTAAGCTGTAAAAGCATTTTCATTGGTTATTCAACTTCTCACAAGGCATATCGTGTTTACGATGTGGTTACAGAGCAGATCTCGGTCAGTTGTGATGTTGTCTTCCTTGAAGGCAAATACTATGATTTCAAACAGAAGCAACCAATACAAGAGACTGCCATAGCAGCTCCACCTTCCAACGATAGGCTACGACCTGCGACTGTTCAAGCAATGGAGTTTGTCCCAACGGCTCCACTTACCGTCGATGGGCCTAGACCCACGATCGTTCAACCGCAAAATATTACGGTCCTAGTCATTCACCAAGGAGAATTATTGATCAAGCACTTGGAGCTCGAAGATTCGTGAGACAATGACAACAGCCTCACCACTTCATCCCTTAGGCTTTCATTAGTCATGACGAACCTGCCACCATAGTAGAAGCACTGCCAATGCCCGATGTAGACAAATGGAAAGCTGCCATGGATGCTGAGTATCAATCTCTAATGAAGAACAAGACCTGGAGTCTTGTCATTCCTCCTACAGGTGTAAAGCCAATTGATTCTAAATGGATCTTTAAGCTGAATCTTAAGCTAGATGGATCTATATCCAAATGGAAAGTTAGACTAGTAATCAAAGGTTCTGAACAAGTATATGGGATAGACTACACTGAGACCTTCAGTCCAATAGTAAAACATCAGTCTATTTGTACTCTATTGGCTATATCTGCTGCAGAAGATCTGGATATTTACCAGATAGACGTCCAGATGGCATTCCTACACGGATACATACAAGAAGATGTCTACATCTATCAACCAGAAGGTTACATCCCTCAAGGCAAGAAGCATCTACTATGCAAATTGCACAAGGCACTATAAGGTCTGAAGCAAGCTCCAAGGGCCTGGTATGATAGAATAAATCATTTCTTGTTGCGCATGACTTTACCTCCTGCACCGCAGATTCAAATGTGTATCTCAAACCAAAGGGGCCAAGCTATGTTATAATAGCACTATACATTGATAATCTTCTAATCATCAACAATTCAAATCAGTTGCTACAAGAAACTAAATCCTTACTCTCATCAGAGTTTGAGATGACTGATTTAGATCCAGTCCATTACCTACTTAGAATGGAGATTCACAGGGATCGTGCGAGCAAAAGGATCACCATAAGCCAACAATCTTACCTAATTAATGTACTTTGAAGATACGGCATGGAGGATTGCAATCCCATAGACACTCCTATGGATCTAGGATGCAAGCTATCCAAAGACATGTGCCCCAAAACAAAGGCAAATCAGCAAGAAATGTGCAATTACTCTTAGTAGTCTATCATAGGTTCTCTTATGTACTCTATGATTTTCACATGATCTGATCTAGCATATGCTGTAAGCATGCTATCGCAATTCATGTCCAATCTAGGCCTACAACACTGGAAAGCTCTACAAAGAGTTCTGAAGTACATTCAATCCTCAAAGCACTATGCCTTGACTTACAACGAAAAAACAGAAACTGCACTCTCATTGATTACCTATTCTGATTCAGACTGGGCAGGACACATAGATACCAAAAAATCCACCTCTGGTTACATTTTCTTTCTTGCAGGAGGACCCATTTCATGGAATAGTAGGAAGCAGAAATACAATTCAATTTTCTCTACGGAATTAGAATATGTCGCAGTTACATCAGTAGTGAAGGAGATTTTATGGCTTAGAAGACTACTATAGGATCTGAGGTTCCCACAAATTGGTCCAACTATACTCTAGTGTGACAATCAGAGTTGTATAGCTCTGTCATTGAACCAACGAACTCACACAAGGACCAAACATATAGAGGTTCAACTTCATTTTCTAAGAGAGAAGGTTCAGAACAAAGACGTTGCACTAAGTTACTGTCACACCGACAGTATGTTGGCTGACATTCTGACAAACCATTGTCAAGGGACAAAGATTCTACTTTAGTAGAATCATCAAATCTCAATGTGAGTCTAGATTCGTAGCAACAAGCTTAAAGGGGAGTGCTAAAATTCTAATCTTCTCCTACTCATCCCTTTGCCCTCCTTCCTATCTCTCAGAGTCAGTTTGCAAAAACATGCAAAGTAAGAAACAGTCAGAACCGCAAAGCTATCGCCAGCCTACGGTTTGACCGAAGGAAACTGTTAAAACAACGTTTACGGAGAAGCACGACTCAAACCGCAAAACCATAGGGAGTTGTTAAAAATTGTAGGTTACTATCTACGAGCACTTGCAGAATCATCAATGGCAACGAAAGCAAAATCTCGTCGACCACTGCAAGTGACCTTCTTATGACCTCTTGCGAATGACCAAAGTCAATTCTCCTCAACCGTTTTCAAACGTAAGCTACCTACTTACAGTTATCAAGGAAGTCGACCAGCGACGACGACTTATGAGTTCCTACGAAGTCAACTAACAACAGCTGACCCATCTCATCGTTTAGCTCCATAAGTTATCAGTTACGATTATCAACGAAGGAAGCAAATGATCATCTACAAAGCAAATGATCAACATTTGATCGAACGACCAGCGGTTGTTCAAACGATTGCGGACAAACTACGGCCATCACGGCCTACATCCTTTCACTATGATGCACACGGAGGATACGTTACTCATGCTTCTCTCCTTCACGACGCTCCAAATAACATATCTATGAATCTTGTTTAAACGGCTGTTAATTATGTTGTAAACTGTAATTACAAGACTCTGACAACGATAAATATGTATCTGAACGAAGAAAAGGGGTGACAGGTGTTGTTGAGTTGAACAATCTGTATGCACAAAGTGATCAAAAGACCAAAAGGTCTAAGTAACTAGCTCATTAGAGTTAGTGATTTATATATATATATATATATATATATATATATATATATATATATATATATATATATATATATATATATATATATATATATATATATATATATATATATATATATATATATATATATATATATATATATATATATATATATATATATATATATATATATATATATATATATATATATATATATATATATAGAGAGAGAGAGAGAGAGAGAGAGAGAGAGAGAGAGAGAGAGAGAGAGAAAGAGAGAGAGAGAGAACTGTAGCTATTGTTTTGAGTCTGTAATTAGGAACACGTGTTTGTTAGCACTATTTTATTGTGTTTTGATTCTCTTTTATATATGCAAATTCACTATTGTTCATTCCTTACGTTCTTGATTGAATGCAATTGTCTCTCTCACTCTCTTGCACACAAACATGGTTATCAAAGACAGAGGATTGCATGGCTGTCCAAGACGCCTAATGCTTCGCAATCCTTCTGTTACGAAAGTCTCAAGCTCCTACTCTGATAACCCAAAGGGATAACAAGCCTTTTGATTCCGTTCCCTAGTCAATCCACGTTCTTGAAATCACAGTTACTATTGTGTTCATTATTTTCTTACTGTTGGTAGAGGCCTCATTTTACATCGTAATCACCTCTCGTGCTCTGCTTCTGTCATGTCCGCTGCAATTATAATCAATCGTAGACCAAGCATTTCACATCATACACCAACAATATTACTGCGGTGATGTTACCGCCTTCCATCACTTATTGTCTTGCAATATTCTACAATGTGGCACACTGCTACGAATTCACCTTGCTCTTTTGTAGCAATGAACAGTAGCCGACGTTTCTATGTCAATGATTCACACATCGACATTGCAGTTGTGTGCAAATGTATTGTCCATCCAATTATTTGATGTACATATTTCATTGTGCCATTCTTTTTTTTTATTGCAAGAATGCTATTCTTTGTCTTGTTTCTGCTCAGTGCATGGTGATCTTCAACACCTCAGTCACTGGCTTAATCTATTGCATTTGTGACTGTTAAGTAGCTCTCTTTCTGAGCGATTGCATCCACTGATCACAAGTAGTTCTACATGCAATTAGAACAATTCATGCACTAGCAACAACATTCTTAAACACACATTGTACATGACCCATTCATGCTCTTTCACACTAATGACTCACACAGTTCATTCATTTACAAACATAGCACTTAGCCAAGTGTTTGAAATAAAGCTTGGTCTAATGCATTGTGTAATTTGTATACATGTGCAACTCCATTGGAGGCAAATTGTAAGCGAGGTATAAGAGATATGTTAAGTCTAAAGCATGAAAGCAAAAGACACATCAAATCACAATCATTACCAATGTATGTAGCAGATCTTCATCATATCAAAAGCTTTTACTCTATTACTTATAAAAAAGGATTACATACATGATTACTTCTCTAAGATTTTCAGTACATAGAATCTTAGAGCCAAACTTGGCTTAGATCTAGTTATGTAAAAAGCCTTTACTTGTAATACAATCATGGAGGTATGTTCCATGAATAGAGTAAACTCTAAAATAAAGAGAGACGTTGATCATTGAGGGAGGGAGTTAAAATTGCAAGGATCGACTTATACAGTGCTTTCTTATTTCAACGGCACCACGTGTGCTTAGTTCTAGAATTATCGGGCCGTCTTTCTTTTATGAGATCTTTGAGTGCTTTTAAGCAAATTTATCTTTGTACTTACTTATCAGTTGAATATACAGTTTGTAGGGAGCTATTCAGTTGTCTTGTCATATGAGCGGAGGGCGTCGGCTGAGATGTGAAAGAAATGGAGCGTGACGGGGCGGCTGAAGGAGTGTAGTTGATGGGTGTGGGCTCTGGTTTTGCAGTTTGATACTAAAGCAAGTCTGATCGCTTGTGCTTGCAGTTGTTGTGGCTTGTTGGTTGGTTTGCAGGTTTAGGTGCAACCAAGTTGGTTTTCAGATTTGCAAGCAAGTCTATTTGCCTGCGATTGTTGTTTCTTGTAGGTCGTTTTGCAGGTAGGGTAGTTCATTTGCAAGGTAGACTGCAGATCCGAACTGTTATAAATCTGTTCAAGAACACTGTTGCAGCAGGTGTGGGTTTATGAGGTGTGGAGTTCAAGCAGCAACGGTGTCAAATGTTGACATCTTCTGAGCCTATAGAATCTGTTTACTAGTCTTCTTTGTTTCTTTCTTGTTATAAAGCCCAGATTAGGCAGAAGGGGCTGATAATCATTGTAGTTTTGTCCTGTCTGTCAGAGGACAATCCAGATGTCACTCTTGAATTGAATGCACATGCATAATCAACCAAGATGCAAGCCCATGCATTCAACAAATGATCTACGTTACTGCTCAGTTGAACAACGATGGATTCCTACTTCTACTTTGCTGCAAAATGTGACACGCACCTTGTGTGTGGCTCCTTACTTACATAAATTGACAAAACATGAAACAAGAACTAATCTACAGCATGTTAGAAGTCCAAGAATCAATAAACTAACCAGCCTTTTGATTCTTGGACATCTCAAGAACATCAAGAACTAGAATGTTAGAGAATATGCAAGATTTATGCCACATTTCTAGCCTATTTAGTTTACTTGAATGTTGGCTCCTACATTAATCCACAAGAAAACATGAAATTTAATCCACAACTAGGAAAGCAAGAAAACTAATCCACTCTAAATCCACAACCACATACAATATGAATGGAAGGGCATGATCATAGGGGCATCACTCAAGAAAACCATCATGATCAAGGAGCTCAATGGATGCATCTAACTCATGGAGGCTCTTCTCATTTCAGCATGGAGTTGATACAATACACAAAAAGCTCTTCTTCACAAAGAGGGAGTCTCTTAAGTAAGCAAGAGAGCTCCTTAGGTGGCATCCTAGTGGAATTTTCACATTTCACAAACTACAAGTGGAATATTGCTCTCCACTAGAGGTCACCATCAAAAGGTGGCTCACTCTACTTTCTTTAAGAGGGGTCTACTTGCATTTATTACATTTGCCTAAAAATACTAGTTTCTACATGGTCATTGCATCTTTCGGAATTCACCATGAGGCTTACATAGTTCTTACTTGTCATTACTAACTAGTATTCCTCGGCTCTCATACTTGGCTCTCAGTTCTCATTAGTCTCGTCTTCTCAAAGACCTCCTCGGTCTAAGGTGAGAGGTGCTCTTGAGTTGCTCCGAGTATCTTGGGGATTCGTTAGAATCAGCCAACATGGGAGCAGCAGTTCTCTGGGTCAGCAAGAAGTAGACTGTTGTAGCCCAGTCATTTTGCGAAGCAGAGTACGTAGCAGCAGCGAAGATGGCCAACGAAATAATTTGGCTAAGGCAGTTTCTAGACAACTTGGGCGAAATAAGAAATGAGCCACTGGTCTTGCAGGTGGACAACACCTCTACAACACACCTGACGAAAGATCCCGTGTTCCATTCTAGAATGAAGCACATTGCGATCAAGTATCACTTGATTAGGGATCTAACTGAAAAGAAGATGTTGCAGACCACCTTCATAGGAACAAAAGATATGGTTGCTGACATCTTCACTAAAGCTCTAGACAAAGGACTCTTTGAGAGGCAAAGGAGCAGCCTCGGGATCGTAAAGCTATCATGCTTTGAGAGGGAGCTGAAGAAACAAAATGTTTCCGATTACAAAGCCTTGCTAGCTTTCAGTCCTCAACCTGACGAAGATGTTTGCGAACTCGAATACTTGAAGACATGAGAGTTTTGCGAACATGAAAGTCAAAGAGAACAAAGATGAACGGTTTGCGAACATGAAAGATCCATGAATGAGATTCTTTTGCGGTCCAGTACGAGAGAAAGACAGACGAGATAAATGAATCCAACGGTGGAAACGAAATTCGTTTTGTCCTCATGCTCAAAAGAGTACCAGCTAAGATCACACAAGTACCCAGAAGTACAGAGATTTGATATGATGACATGACATCAGCAGAGACTCCCTAGGTCGTGGCTAATCTGCCAGTCTTATAATTTCCTGATTAGTTGTAGATGTTTAATCGCTCTAATCTTAGGTTTACATAGAGAGACTATATTTACTGGATGATACTTGACATATATCAGAACAGAATACACAATGTGTAATATACAGAAGTCTGATGCTAGTAAGCAATCAAGACAAAATACAAACAGTATGTCTGCCTGTGTGCGAGACGAGTTCTGTGATCAGGATCCATAGATATCCAAAGTCCGCTAGTAAGCAAGACACACATCCGTGAGGGAAGAGTCTCTCTCTCACGCCGATGCACTACGTGGACTCGCATGCAGTACTTGAAAAAATCAGAAGAAAAATCAATACAGACGATTTTATAATTGTGTCTGATCTTGAATACGAATGCATATGCTGTTTATTTTGCATGTCTAAGTTCTTCTTGTTCCTTTGAATTCTACATTTTGGTTAAAATTAAGTCAAATGCTGTATTAATTTTGTAAACGTAGATCAGTAGTGACTGGCTACACTTTGGAGGACTGTAGGAGTGATTCAGCTGGCAGTGCCCATCGCTTGCATCTGAACTCCATCCGAGCTGAGAGAGAGAGTCGTGCCAGATTCGCCTTCGTGAATCGTGACTGATTCTCATCAGTGGTATTAGAGCACATCACGACCGAATTCATCTCTTAGTTTTCAGCTCTCTTCTCCGTTCGTGTTCTTCTATCTCTCTTGCCCCATCAGATTGGTATCAGAGCATATCTCAAATAAACCGAGAGATTATATTTGTTCTATTTGTATATTGTTATCATGTCTCATATAGGTAGCTCCTCATCTTCATCACTCAGTGAATCTAGAGTCATTGACAAGTTCAATGGTTCTAACTTCTACATTTTGAAGTTAAAACTTAGAATGATGTTGATAGATAGAGATCTTTGGGAAGTAGTAGAAGGTGTAGACCTAAAATCAGAAGATGATGATCAAGCAAAAGCCTGAAGGATAAAAAATTAGAAGGCCTTAGCACTAGACTTGTTATCAAGTCTTTATGAGACTCACGATGTAACCACGAGATTACGTCTTAGAAGAAATTTTTTTACTCTTAGCATGTCTGATTCTACTGCCATCACTTATCACATCAATAGCTTCAAGTTCCTATTAGATCAGTTATCAATTGTAGGATGTTCTATTCAAGATGATGATGTCATTATAACCTTGCTTTCTTCTCTTCCAAAGTCCTATGAGCACTTTGTGGTGATGATTTCCTCACAATTCGACCTCACTCTTCAAAAGGTGATCGGTCATCTTCTTCAAGTAGAAATACGGAGAAAGACTAGCAGCCCTATCCATCAAAGACAAATCCATGGCGCTATATACCAAGAAGAAAGACTATTCCAAGGGCAAGAATCAAGTGCATTAGCAACAACAAAAGCCTCACACTCAAGGTGAGCATGGTGGATTGCGCAAGAAGCTTTTCTGTAGATATTGCAAAAGAGCTAATCACGACATCAAGGAGTGTCATATCAGGATTTACAACGAGACAAAAAAGCAACAACAACAGTAGCAGCCAGACTCTTCCAATGCGTCTGAATTTAAGGAGCAAGACACATACTTGTTAATGGCTTACAGCAGCAATGAAGTCTGTGATAGCTGGTACCTAGACAACAGTGCTACCCAGCACATGACCTCTTGCAAGGAATGGTTTACAGAGTACACAGCTTATAACAAAGACCAATTTATCTACCTAGGAGATTCTAGCACCATATGCGTGAAAGACAAAGGAGCAGTGAAGATCAGCTTCAACAAAGATCTGTCCATTTGTGTTCCTAACATCCTTCATGTTCCTCAGTTGTCAAAGAACCTGTTGTCAGTATCTAAGATAATTGATGAGGGCTACACTGTTACTTTCTCATCTGAACAATGTACAATACTCGAGCAAGATACTACTCTAACTACATGCACTAGAGTCGAAATCTTTACGTACTCTCTGATTCAGTTGCATTAGCTAATATCTCTAATGAAAATGTGAAAATGTAGTATTTGTCTCTAGGGATGTAATATCTCAAGAACATACATACTATGATTTCAGACAACCATTGATAAATGATGCTATGTCATTTCATCCTATTTTACGTAGCATAGATTCTTCCGATATTGATGTTTCTTCTACAGAACCTGCAGCTACAACTACAGAAGTCGAGTAGTAGACAGTACCTATCATCAGACTAGAACAAGCTAGCTCGAACAGATTTGAAGAAATTCAAGAAGAACCATCATCACATCCTGGTCAACCCAATGTCCGCAGATCCTCACGGACTCGGATAGTTCCTGATGCACCTCAATCATTCTAGACTTCATCAGAAGAACCAGAGAGCCTAGCCAAAGCAATTAACTCCAAGGATGTTGTGAAGTGGCAAGAAGCTATGGAAAGCGAGTACAACTCACTTTTGATGAATCAGACCTGGACGCTGGTCGACTTTCCCACTCACAAGAGAGTTATCGACAACAAGTGGATCTTCAAGAAGAAGATCAACTCTAATGGTTCCATTGCAAAATGGAAAGCACAGTTGGTGGCTAAAGGATTCACTCAAGTCAAGGAGTGGATTACCAGGAAATTTTTAGTCATGTTGTCAAGATGCAATCAATCAGGACTCTGATTGCGTTAGCAAAACTGCACACTACTGAGAGTGATTTGTCAAAGGAATTTGACATGACTGATTTAGGAGCTGTTCATTCTTTGCTAGGAATTCGCATTACTAGAGATAGACTTGAGAAGAAGATCTATCTTAGCCAGCAGGCATATCTAAAAAGCATTTTAGAAAAGTTTATGTCTGATTGCAAACCAATTGATACCCCAATGGATCCAAGTATGGTATTGAGTAAACCTTCTTGTGCTGAGACTGATAGTGAAGCACTCGACTTAGCAAAGTACCCTTATCATTCACTAATCGAATCTTTGATGTATGCAATGCTGTGTACTAGACAGCATACACTGTTAGCACGTTCAGTCAATTCATGTCTAATCCTAGGATCTTTCATTGGAAAGCATTAAACAGAGTGATGAGATATATTCAGGGAATTTAGATCACATTTTATGTTATGATGGAAATGCTATCGACCCACTCAACTTGCGAGGGTACTCCGACTCAAATTGGGGAGGAACAGTCTCTACCAGAAAATCTACCTCCGAGTTCCGTTTTTATCTAGCAGGGGGACTGATTTCATGGAACTCAAGGAAATAGAAATCAATTGCGCTTTCTTCGACTGAGGCAGAGTACATTGCAGCATGTCAAGCTTCAAAAAAAACTGTATGGATCAGGTTATTACTTCATGACTTATATCACACTCAGTTTAATGCTACCACCATTCTGTGTGACAACATGAGCTGTATTTTACTGTCATTGAATCTCAGATTTCATGGCAAATCCAAGCACATAGAGCTCCAATATCATTTCATTTGGGAGAAAGTTTTCTCAAGGCAAGTGATCCTTCAATACTGTTCCACAATAAAAATGGTCGTAGACATCTTCACCAAAGTGCTTCCCAGGATCAAGCACCAGAAGTCCTTCAACATGCTAAAACTGACGAAGATACCAAGGCACCAAACGTGACCTTAAGGGGGACTGTTGGAAATTAAGCCCACAGTTGCCTCCTTGGTGAATGACTAATTTCTATTTCATGATTCTTCCTACATGTTTATTGATCGTTGATCTAGGTTCTGGTGAAACCAACTTTGGTTCTACGTCAGCTCATCTGATACTTGTAGGAATCACAAACTTAGACATCCAATTTATTTGGAGAACATCTACAACGGACTTCCGACTGATCTCCAGCAAAGTGTAACTAATCTTGTCATAATTTCAAAGTCCAGATGTTAAGTTTAATAACTTGAAGTCATTGAAGACTTGGCCATCTTCAAAGACTTCCACAAAACTTGCATTAAGAGCAAGTCTGCAGAAATACATCACTTTTTCGACAGTCTGCAGAAATACACTATCTTTTCAATAGCTTCGGCTTTTTCACATTTTTCTGAAATGTGACACTTGCATACTTCAAAAGTTTAACTTGTGCAGTTCAAAAATTTAACTGTTTTCAACACCTTCGGCTTTTTCGCATTTTCTTAAAAAATGCAAAGAGAGAAAATTTCCAAAGGTCGTCTACAATAAACGAGGAAGGTTCCAACGATGTCCTCGTCCACGTCAACGATAATGATTCATTGACCATATACACTGTGTACAGCTATCACAGAAGCCACATACTTCCAAGTACAACAACTTACCTAATTAGGTGACGAGCATTCAATGTAATTAATACATGGATGAAATCTATAAATAGATCATCCATGCACAAATGATGAGTTGGTCCATCCATGAGACGCATTACTTGAGCCTCCCAATTACACCATCAATTTTTTGGTTGTAATTGCTATTTGTATTGTGCTTTAGTGTAATATAATAGCAGCTTGTTTTTATCTGTGTACAACATAGATGAATGCATGTTGTGATTGAATGCAC
The DNA here is from genome assembly GCA_029204225.1 of Diphasiastrum complanatum. Lineage (NCBI taxonomy): Eukaryota > Viridiplantae > Streptophyta > Lycopodiopsida > Lycopodiales > Lycopodiaceae > Diphasiastrum > Diphasiastrum complanatum. The sequence goes on from CM055114.1 coordinate 26,258,063, forward strand.
TTTCATTACTGTTTGATCGAGCTTGTTTACCACGGATGTCTACGAATCCTCAGTTTCTGATCAGACCATGGCCGTCTTTGACGCCTGAGGAACTCGCGATATCATACTGCTCTTCCATTTATTTCAGAACTGTACTTCACATCGAATCTGATTTCAGTAGTACCACACACAAACCATCTCTAATCTCTTCGATGGACTGTACTCTTGTTTTAGAGTATGAATTAATTTTTAAGATCCTGTTGGGCAATTAGAACACTTAAAGCTCTAACTATATTTAGCATAAATTGTCTATTAGACTATTTTTGCATTTAGCAGCTGATTAGAATGAGAGAGCTGTTCCGCAATATCTCTACTCTCTTCTCCATTCACGTTCTTCTATCTCTCTTGCTCTTGCTTCCTCATTCTTGAGGGATAGCGGACTTGGCCACTCTAAAGAATGCGATCTGTATTGCCCATTCAAAGTTGAGCCCAGTTGGAGAGACTCTAATAATGGCAGTTAAAGCTTTATCTTTTTATCTAGGAGGACACAAATTTGTTAAGACGAATAAAATCATTTTTGTCAAAAGATCTTATGTTTTGAACATTCTAGGGTTTACTGATGGGAATGTTCCATTAAGGAGCTCCCACTATTCATTGTACTCTACTTATATTGAAATTAGTGGAAACAAGGATAATGTGCATCTATTAGATGCATACTCAAGCAAAGAATTTCTTCATGTTTTCATTCCAATGAAGGGAATGCATCTTCAAACAGTTTGCTTTTTTCCCTGATTCGAATTTGGGAATGGCGGTCATATTTTAGATCCAATGAGAAGATTGCCCTCTTCGTAACCAATAGTGTTGTGTCGTCTTTGTGGTATAGAGGTTCGTTGCTGGGAGCGGCAACCTCGCCTTCACCTGTATAGCAAGAAGAGAAAGAGAAGTTCCAAGTAGCGAGAGGCTTGGGAGGCCCGAGCATTTTCCCCAAACTATTCGGTCGCTACTTAGAGAGAGGAGAGAAGAGAGAGAGAGGGAATTCTTAGGTTGAGAAAGGCTTTGGGGGCTCGAGCACCTACCCAAAGCTATTCTATCCCAACGTAGGAAGAGAGAGGAGAGAGAGATTAGAGAGAGAAGAGAGCTCACCAAGGATGGTTGGGGCTATGGGGGCTCGTGCGCCTACCCATAGCTATGCATCGATCACCCTTGGAGAGAGAGAGAGAGAGAGAGAGAGAGAGAGAGAGAGAGAGAGAGAGAGAGAGAGAGAGAGAGAGAGAGAGAGAGAGAGAGAGAGAGAGAGAGAGAGAGAGAGAGAGAGAGAGAGAGAGAGAGAGAGAGAGAGAGAGAGAGAGCTAAAAAGAAGAGAGCTTTATTGTGAAGAATTGAATGTGTGTACAATGGAAAATGGCCTCCTTATATAGTTGAGGAGGGAGGGCCATCTTGGCTCTCATTGGCCTATTTACAATGGCATCCTAGCCCTTCAAACTAATGAACTTCAGTCTAATGGTTCATTAGGAAAAGGGCCAAACTCACATGATTCATGTGAGTTTGAGAGATTCCCTTTTAACTTAGAACCTTATGAACTTGACTTTGGGCTTTTTAATTAATTTATTCTACTAAGGCCCAAAGTCCTTTTATTTAAGTTCTATTCATCCGATTTGCGTGGTCACTGGGTCGGTCTTATACACGCCGGAAGCCGGTGCCCTCACACTTATTATTCTAGCTATACAATGTACTATGGCGGGGCCCACTGAGAGTTGATGATACCAATGATAAAGAGTATCCTTCTCCTCTTGTTCAGCCTCTGGACCATCATCCTCTGCAACTTGTTTACCTTTGTCATCAGGATGCGGTGTGTCTGAAATTATGTCGTCATCATCTGTCGGAGTGGGGCTCCTTGGCTTCTGAGAAGACCCATCACCCATTGGGACGACTGCCACAGATTTGGACGCAATGGAAGTGACTGGTAATAGTTGAAGTGCAACATCCGAAACAGAGTCCTTCGGTACTGTTACATCGTTGACCTCCATAGAAATAGTAGTTGAGACAAATATACTTGTCAACAGGCTCGAATAATCAATTGTTGTGACCATTCGACCAGTTTGCGAAGAAATATTCTGTTTTCTGGACCGCTCTCCACTGCCGACAAACTCTGATGTGGTATCAGAGCAAGTGGGGGTTTCCTTCGCCCTATGCTCGCTTGAGTGGGGATGTTGGAGGATGCAAGCTATGCACAAAGCGAGTGCATCCGAAAAGGTACCAAAAACTTTGCATTTGTCCCATAAGCAAACGGAGACTATAACAGAACCCGCATATTAGCTCATTGTAGACAATGTACCCTTGTCCCCTGGTACCAGCTGTCATGCCCATGACTGGTCTCGGGTAGCGTGTCCACGCTAGGGACCGGTAGACCAACAACCCGTAAATCAATTGTGACTATAAGAAAATTGGGGCCCTTATGTGTACATGGTCATAATTAATGGTTGTAGGCCTAAACACATGGTGGTGGAGTTGGTATGGGCCTATCAGTGAGTCATTGGGGAACTGGATGACGTGGCCCCAATAGGCTGCAAAGGTGTCCAGTGAAGTGTCACAGTGCACTACTAGTGGTGCATGGGCCTTGGAGGGTATAAGTATACCTGATGGGCTCTCACTAGTGTATGCTTAATTTGTGATGAGTAGCTACATGTTGCTGGTGTGACTCCTCTTTCCATGACTATGATTGATCCATAGCTTGGGGGCTAGATCTGTACTATCTAGGTTTGGTTGGATTGGTTTAACCTCCATCGGTTCCCATGTGTGGTTTTGTATGGTATGCTTAAGCTAGAATCCTGTTGTGTAGATCTTGGATACAAGAACTAAACGATTGAAAAATCGTATACCTACCGAACATCTGGTTCGATGGAGGGGATGTACAGACGATGACGATTCTTGGGAACAGGAAGGAAGCTTAAGTAGGAACTTTCCCAGTTTTAAGTTTTGAGGACAGAACTTGAATAAGGGGAGAAGAATGTCATGCCCATGACTGATCTCGGGTAGCGTGTCCACGCTAGGGACAGTAGGCCAACAACCCGTAAGTTAATTGTGACTATAAGGGAATTGGGGCCCTTATATGTACAATTAACTTACGGGTTGTTGGTCTACCGGTCCCTAGCATGGACATGCTACCCGAGACCAGTCATGGGCATGACATTATTTCCCCCTTATTCAAGATTTGTCCTCAAAACTTAAAACTAGGAAAGTTCCTCCTTAAGCTTCTTTCCTATTCCCAAGAATCGTCATCGTCTGTACATCCCCTCCATCAAACCAGATGCTCGGTAACTATACGTTTTCTCAATCATTTAGTTCTTGTATCCAAGATCTTTCTGGGTTCAGGACAAGATACACCCGATGATTTATCCAACAGGTCCAACTGATCTCCAAATCTAAGATGCTCTCCTTCACGTAGACTCTTTTTGAGACGCCTAACGTGAAATACGGGATGCACTTGCAATCTATCCGGGAGTTCCAATTGGTAAGCTAAGGGTCCGATCTTTTTCAAGATCTTAAATGGTCCTCTATATCTAGAAGACAACTTATAATGCTTGCCGGTATACATTACACTTGAATCCTTCGGGATTCTTAAATATACGTAATCTCTCACTTGGAAGTCTCTCGGTGATCTTTTCAGATTTGCATAATGTCTGTCCCTATCTGGGGCACTCTAGACATTTTCACGTGCAATCTGTAGCATTTCCTGCATATCGTGTAGGAAATCCGCTACTTTCTGAAACTTGATCGTCTAAGTCTCAACCGCAATGGGTGATCTAGGCTCAAAATCGTACATAAGCATAAATGGACTATAATCGGTAGCTGAATGCTTACTACTATTATAGGCAAACTCGATCAATGGAAGGTACTTTTTCCAATCAGACTGTCGTCTAAAAACATATGCCTGAAGCATTTATTACATCGTCTGATTTGTTCTTTCCGACTGTCCATCCGTCTCAGGATGATCAGAAGAACCCAAGCTCAGTGTTGTCTCTAGTTTAGCAAATACGGCCGACCAAAAGTGACCGGTGAACTTCGGATCGCGATTGCTCACAATATCACTCGGTAATCCGTAAAGCCTAAACAGATGCTCTACAAATATCTGAGCTAAATCAGAAGCCTTCGCGAGGGTCTTTACTGGAGTAAACGTAGCCAATTTGGTAAGACGGTCGACCACAACCCAAATTGCATCATGTTGTTTATTCATCCGCGGTAACCCAACCACGAAATCCATGGAAATACTATCCCATCGCTTGTCAAAAATATCCAGTGGATGCAACAAACCGCCCGTCTTATGGCGTTTAGCTTTATTCAACTAGCATTGGTCACACTTGACCACATAAGATTCTAGAAAGGGCTTGAGTTTTGGCCAATAAAAATCCCTTCGTACCAAATCCAATGTACGATGTATGCCAGGATGTCCTGCGCATGGTGAGTCATGACATTCATAAAGAATTTTATTCTTAACAACATCCACATCAGGCACACAAACCTTCTCTTTCCTGAACAAAAGTCCATTACGGATAGAAGTCATCAGTACCTTTTATATCCTTCCCCCCAGACTGGTCACCATGATCATCAGTCCCGCTTGATGAAACTGCTAGAACCCTATTCCAGATTGGTCCAAAAAGTGGGTCTTTCTCATAAAGACCTCTCAAGGAGAGATAAAAGTTCAACCCTGAGGCAAGACGGACCACGTAATAGTGATCACTAGCCATGGTGAGCACTCGGAGCTTCTGCACAAGTCGAGCATTCAAAAAATTGTGAGTACTACCATAATAAAATAGCACATTCACGTCTTTCCCTAAAATATTGCCTCTCACATGAAACAATTCATTAGGTTTGAAAGAGATTGTACTAAAGTTACAAGTACAGTCACAATTATTTAACAAATTGGCTTCCAATTTACCTGTCGGTAAATCCACAGTCATGAAACTTGACGACTTTGCTTTCCGTTCGGGGCACTGTTTGGCCCGGTGCCCAGGTTTATTGCAGAGGAAACACAGATTCTGTTTAAGTGCCACCAATTGTGCTTTGTCTTTTACCACCAATTTCTTCTTATTCTTCTTTTTCTTTGACTGTTGGTACGCTTCTACTTCTAGCTCGTCAACAAACTACTTCTTACGCTTGTTAGATTTTTCTTGCCTAGGTTCTGGGGCCGTTTGGCCATGCACGCTTTTCCGTGATGCAACAACTATACTATCATAGGCTTTCGCCACACGGATAGCATTCTCTAGAGAGTTAAGGATATTTCATTTGCATTCATTTTAATAGTCAGCTGGCAGTCCGGCAATAAATTGCCACTTTGCTAACTTACGATAAAAAAGCAGCACCTTGGCCAAAGAATCCAAGAACTCTTGGACATAATCGTCCAGTTCTCGGCTACTCATTTTGCAGTTGATAAACCGAATATACAACTCGGAATCGTCTATCATGACAAAAGCTTTCCGGAATTCCGTTAGGAATCCAGCCCAAGTCACCGGTTTCGTGGAATGTTCCCTCCACCAAGAAGAGGCTTTACCTTCTAGAAACAATAGAACCGATGATATTCGTTTATCCTCTGGGACGTTGTGCAAGCTAAAATAACTTATCCAACGGTTTATCTAGTCTTCAACAACTTCCGGACGTTTAAACTTTTTATCGCCGAAAAATATTTCCAGTTCGAAGCCCAAGTTGTTAGAGTTAATTGCTTGTAGTTGATTAAATAGATTTTGCATTTGTTTATCTTGTTGTTTATTGCTCTGATGAAGTTCTAAAACTGCCTTGCCTAAGGTTTGCAACAGTTTTTCTGAGTCTAGGGTGTCATCACTGTCGGGTGAGGCCGGCTGAATCTTCGTATTTCCCAATTGGAACTCCTGGATGGATTGCAAGTGCATCCCGTATTTCACGTTAGTCGTCTCAAAAAGAGTCTATGTAAAGGAGAGCATCTTGGCTCTGGAGATCAGTTGGACCTGTTGGATGAATCATCGAGTGTATCTCGTCTTGAACCCGAAAAGATCTTGGATACAAGAACTAAATGATTGAGAAATCGTACAGTTACCGAGCATCTGGTTTGATGGAGGGGATGTACAGACGATGACGATTCTTGGGAACAGGAAGGAAGCTTAAGGAGGAACTTTCCCAGTTTTAAGTTCTGCGGACAGAACTTGAATAAGGGGAAAAAAATGTCATGCCCATGACTGGTCTCGGGTAGCGTGTCCACGATAGGGACCGGTAGACCAACAACCCGTAAGTTAATTGTGAATATAAGAGAATTGGGGCCCTTATGTGTACATGGTCATAATTAATGGTTGTAGGCCTAAACACATGGTGGTGGAGTTGGTATGGGTCTATCAGTGAGTCATTGGGAAACTGGATGACGTGGCCCCAATAGGCTGCAGAGGTGTCCAGTGAGGTGTCACAGTGCACTACTAGTGGTGCATGGGCCTTGGAGGGTATAAGTATACCTGCTGGGCTCTCACTAGTGTATGCTTGATTTGTGATGAGTAGCTACATGCTGCTGGTGTGACTCCTCTTTCCATGACTTTGATTGATCCATAGCTTGGGGGCTAGATCCGTACGATCTAGGTTTGGTTGGGTTGGTTTAACCTCCACCGGTTCTCATGTGTGGTTGCTTTGTACGGTATGCTTAGGCTGGAATCCTGTGTTGAGGACTTTATACCAGCCCTTTTGGGGTCAATGGAGAATGATAGTGGGTGGCTAGGCGGTGGGGATGGGATCCCGCACGCGGCTCGTAGGCACGTACAATGCGCCACATTGTCTACAAGACCGCTCTGACAGATTTGAAATGGTGACCAAAACTCCAAATGTAACTAATGACAAATCTATTTCACACAGTAGATTCAAGGATAGCATGTCAGTTTCATAACCTGCTCTGATATGATGTTGGAAAAGAGGGTAACTCGAAAAGGAATGAACACAAAAATAAGCAAACTCGAAAGGGAAACAAACCTGAATGGAAAGTGTTCGTGCACAGCGGAATACACGAAAAGAAACAAACTCAGAAAGAGAAAGAAACTCGAATGGAAAGTGTTCGTGCGCAACGGAATAAGTTCTCTCTTTACTCAAACATGACTATGCCTATCAGACTCGAACAAAACATTAGTGATACAAATCACGTTTGATCTGATTACGTAGCCAAACATCAAAAACATCAGAAAGATAATTTGTCACGAACAACTAGACAAATTATCAGTCACAAATAGTTTGCGAAGGGCTAGATTGAGCTTGATCAAAAATCAGTTGCGAATTAGTTGCAAAAGACAAGACTAATAATCAGTCGCGAACAAATAGACAAATAATTGTTTGCGAACAATAAATTTGCGGAAGAGATGAGCAGACAACCAGACAAAGCAAATAGACGGCCAGACAGAACGTAGAAAAACATTACAGTATTGACACAAATCTGAATGCAAAAACAAACAGAGCTGTAATCAAATTATGTATAACAAAATATACAAGTCAATTAAGCAGGTGAGCACAACACTATAGCGGGAGTAACCGCGTGCTTCCCGAAGCTAATCGTGATCTGTAAAGGTTCATGAACCTATTACTGACAATTTGTTCGAAAGAAAAAGAATCAATGCACAAAGGCATCTACAATACTATACGTTGACGATACATGATTTTCAACCCGATTAACAGAACAATATTCAAGTGAGATGTATTAACATAAGGGATGTCAGGTCTTAGCGGAAGATTTGGGTGGAACATCTTCTCGGATGATAGCTCAGAATTTCGTGATACATGGTATCTCTCTCTTATAACGATACTCTCTCACTTCCTTGAAGCACACCTCACTCTCTAGAAAAGGATTAGAATTCGAATATCTCGAGAACGATAATAATTCATAATGGGCGAAATAAGAGGCTCTGGACATCTCATGATTTCACCTAGACGTGTGACCCCTAGGATAGATATAATCCTTTGTTGATATATCAGTTTTGAATTAATCAGTAACCCGATGCTCAAATATGATGTATCGACATAGGGAATACTCGGTCTAATGGAAAGATTTAACCGCAACGGTACCCAGTGGTTTCCTGAACTTCCAACGAGAGTCTATAAAATTTGTCTTTCCACTCACTAATGATTTGGTACTCTCTATGACAAACAGTAGATTCTTCAGTTGATAGTGAGAGACTAGGAACCAAATATTCCAACGGGGTATCCTAGCCACTGTGGTCCTATGTGAATATGCCAGTAGGTTGAGTTTTTAGCTCTAAATGGTATAACAACCATGTCAAGTATATACCTATCTCATGTATTCCAAGGAGATAGGGTGAGATTATTATTTCAACATACAGATTCACGTATGTGACTCAAATTTCAACGACGATTCACTAAAGCTTTTCATATCAAGACATCAAAATACTCAATAATGTTCTTAATACAAGGCTCATAACCGAACTCAAACTATATGCAAAAGGGTGATACTTGGAATTCAGTTGACGGTTCCTTCTCCAATTGACCCGCTAAGAAATCTAAGACTAAAGGTTCTTTTCTTTGACGACTCCATTTTTTGATGGTGGTGATGTAGCTCAAGGCATGATAGTTGAAAATGATTGACAATGTATCTTTTTCTCTCAACTTTTTGAAGTGTGATGAATTGCAGGGTTAGAGAAGGTAGAAACTTCTCTTCTTCTTCTCTCTGCAGTGCGATGGAATAGAAGGATCAGAGAAGGCAGAAACTTCTCTTCTTCTTCTCTCTAAAGTGCGATGGAATAGAAGGATCAGAGAAGGCAGAAACTTCTCTTCTTCTTCTCTCTAAAGTGCGATGGAATAGAAGGATCAGAGAAGGTATAAACTTCTCTTCTTGTAGCTCTCTTCTCTGTCAACGATGGTCAGAAATGAATATTCTGATTTCTGAGCAGAGGTTTTTGCATAACATATATCTCTCTGTCAGCGATGGATGGGTAGGAATAGACTATCCTCTGTCAGGGATAAAAAGCAGGATCAGAGATCTCTCTGGCCAAAAAGGTAATTGGACAGTAGTCAATTGTGCTAGAACAGTAGATGTGTAATGTCTCAGTAGAGTGGTGGCCAGCGTCTGCCTCATAAATGCGATTGGAGCCTCATGTCTTCTTCTTCCACAGAAGTGGCCTTCTTCAATAGTGAACTGATTAGTTTATAAAAGCAATGACCAGTAGCCATTCTCTGGCTCAAAAGAGTGTTCAAAGCTAGCCATCATGCTTATGATCAATAACAATTAGAATTACTCTCTCTGTTTATCTTGAGGTGCGATGGACAACACTTCTGATGAAAGAATTCTTCTGTGGTAGCGATGAACAACACAATGATGATGTTTTTTTTTCTCAGACAGTAGCCATGAATGAAGTGATGGAGCAGAGGACTCAGTATCCAATAAACTCTCTGTCAATGCTCGAGGGCAGCAGGGACTAAAACCAGATTTGTGAATGATGTTACTGACAGAAGCATGATATAGTTCGATGTATGCCCTTCTTAATAACAGGTGAGTAATGAGTGGCTTCAATTATGGTTTCAAAAACCACGATGGATCAACATCTTTTCTTTGGCAAGACTCCTTTGGCTTAGAAATGTGACCCACAATAGGGAATACTTTAGCTAATTTGTGCTCAAAGGTGCACTCAATATTTCCATAGAGAGGCGACTGAAGAGAGTAATAGATAGTCATAGAAGTTTCTTCATAAGTGTGGTGAGTATCGATGATAATGAAAATCCATGATGATAGAGTAGTAAAGGACCTCTTACAAGCTCACATTGGACTTACTAAGACATTTGCCTTGAACTTTTTACTTCTCCAAAGTAAAAATCAAAGGATCCAATGCAAACGATTAAAACTCTCAACTCCTAAAAACCCTCTCAACATGTAATTGATGGAACGACACACATAAGCACATTCATTGCCTTGGTTCAACAATGATATTGAAGTTGATACTCAAGTTGAGCTGTTCATATATTATCAACATGATGTATACAAAAAATTATATGACATAATACAAAATTACATTGTTCAAAATCTATGGATCTTCAATTTCGATGGATGTTCCTATTTCTTTGTATTTTATATGCTCTTCCTGCCTTGCTCTTACCTGCACAAGAGAAATTGTTTAAGTTCATTTATATTTTAAAACTGATTCACTAAGAAATATAAAAAATGAAAATTTCCATATGGCATAATGTACCTTTACACCATTCAATCGAAATTGATAGTATTGAGGTAGATCGAATTGCAACATGTCTAGTTCTAATCAAATGTGATTGAGACACCAATCTTTCTCAATCTCAACCATCGCAAGAATGTTGTCATTTCTTTTCACTGTTATTTGAAGTTGCTCTTGAGGGTTTATTCCAAAATCTTGATCAAGTGGCTTCCACTCAATTTTTCATTTTATATATCTTCTATAATACAACAGCAAAGTGAACATTTGTTTTTCGATGTGATATCTAAATGTCATTGATGAGTTGCATACTCTGCACTCAACTTGCTGATTTTGTTTCGTATCCCAACCATCATCCAAAAACTCGGCAATTATTTCAGCACTCAAGTTCTTACAAATAAACATTGTTTTCGTTCTCGGAACATTGCATTTGGAAAAAAAATCAACAAAAATAGGAAAAGGTAGATACCAACTTAATCTATTATTCTTTGAACCAGTGCTACATTTTGATATACTCTAAATATAGGGAGGATTTCCACTTTTTGTGGAGACTAGCATTCAGATTATAGCTAGTAGGATAAGTACTCAACTTCTATGAGCAAAGAGATCAAAAAATCTAATGAGAAGTTGATGAGAGATTTCCATTCTGACAATTCGCTTGAGATCTACACATTTGTTTTGTGATTTTATGCTTGTAAGATATCATATGAGTTAATAATGGTTAAGAGTGTCACCATCCATAGATTTATAAAATGCAACCAATTCATTTTATGATATCTAGTTTACATTTTTAGTTATGTGTGATTGAAACTCATGGATAAATTATCATTTACATCATGTAGTAGTCTTCCTTCAAATGACCCCTCATTTGTGAATCATAGTGCCGCAATGAGACAATCAAATGTCTCTCATGTTTCTATAAATGGGCTTACAGATATTTCATCATGTCTTGAATAACCAGGTCATGTTTCTAAAGATAGTACTACCTCGGCCAAACTCTCTTTTTCTTCTTGTCAATATGTGTCTCCTTTGGCAAGTATCACATCTATAGCATCTAAAATCTCTCCTTTAGGTAGTGTGCATAGTTGTCCAATTGATACTGGACATACAGAGAGAGCATCTTCTGACTGTTCGACGGTATGCTTGAGCAATCAATCTTCATTTGAATACCCTGATGCTATGGGGCAAACAACATCTCCTATGCATCAACGAAGGACAAACTTTGGCAACAATAGAAAGGTTTTCTTGGTATTTGATGGAGAGCTTTGCAGAGTAGCAACAGTATTGTTGTTGTGTAAAAAATTGCCTATTTAAGTTAGGGAAGAAAAACCTGAAGGCTATTTGAGAATACTACTTCGATCTTAATGCCAACCGACAAGATGTCTATTTGTCTGCTAATATCATTCTGTGTTTGAACAAGCAATTTGAGTACTCTTTGAACGGTGTACTTGTATGTCACAAAACATTTCAAATTGTGCTTAGCTTAGGCAACACTCATTTACAAAGGATTGCTTATAGGATTCAAAAGTGTGGCTACATCAGAATGCCTTTTCAAAATATTGGTTTCATTGCTCAACATTGTGTTACATGGATGGAACAACATTTTTGGCTTCAATGTGAGATGATGCCCACCACTAGCAGACGTCATTTGTCTGACAAATTTTCAAGGCATGAGATTTTTTCTTTGGACAAGGAAGAAATGATTAGCAAGGATGAGAGATTTATAAGTTACTCATACTTCACTAGGATGTGGAAATCATTTTTCAACGAGGTTATGATTCCGAGAAAAGTTCAAATGGGTGAATGCGGCATTTGTGTCGAGCTCAAGAGTAGAAGGAAAATGGTCATTAATCAAATTGGCACAGAGGATGTCAAGTCAGATTTGAAAAGTCATAAAGAGGAACAAGCACAAGAAAGAAAGAAAGTGATGGATCAAGAAAAAATTGTTTCTCTTTTTCTGAGAAATATATGGTATGGTGATTGATGGAATGGATCAGAAGAAAATGAATTTGCCTCACTTTGTTAGACCCCAAAGGACATCACAGAGGATGTATATGTTCCGAAATACATTTGTTTGGATGTTTAATTTATAATGCATTCATCCACCCAAAAGTTTATCTTATGTATCCAAATATTCATAATGATCTGAATCTAACAATTACGATAATACACCAGGCAATATCTTCATGGCCAGAGCGCCTACCTCTAGTACTTTACTTGCAGTTGGACAACACAGCTCGTGAGAATAAAAATCAGATGGTTTTGGGTTATCTTAGCATGCTTGTTGCAAAAAATATATTTCAAAAAGTTAAACTCAATTTTCTTCTGGTTGGCCATACGCATGATCATATAGATTAGATGTTCAGTACATTTACATGCATTCACTCTCTCGTAGATGATTATTGTTATTCGAGAGGCATATACTCCCAAGCCACATGTTTTGCATTTAAAAGAGATTTTGGACTTTCAGCTCTTTGCAAAAGGGGTTGAGAATAATTGTTGCCTTGAGAAGTTGAATGACATAAGCTTTCAACATTGTTCTTTGATTAAATTATTGGATCCAAATGTAGTGCATTTACATGCATTTGAAGATTGGATTTTAAAAGATGGATTGCGGTTTTTAAAATCTATTCCAGAAGATTCCATGAAAGCAGCAAAGCAAATGCCACTCTTGAATCACAAAGAAGCAAGAGAGTCGAAAAAAAAAACAAAGAGCTATTGATTTCGATGTATGTCTGCAGGTGTAAAGAGTTCTAATTGATAAAGCTAAAAAATATGCAGGGGGTGAAAGCACCAATGGGTGGAATGAATTTTTTAATGAACAAGAGTCAGTACTTGACATAATCAAAAATAACTTCGACAAGTTGTCAGATCCATTTTCATGGCCACATGCATCTCCAGACAAGGAATTTGATGGCTCAAACAATGTTTCGTTATTTGACACGTCATCTCCTCCACTACGTGAAGAAAGAGAAATATACCTTGGTGCAAGGAGATCCAGAAAAAGAAAAAAAGAGTTAGAAGAAATATGGCACGATGATCCTCAAGACTTAAAAGTAGGTTCAATGATTGCAACACTTGCATTTAAAGATCCATTGCAACATCCTTTTTGGATAGCTAAAGTGCTATCAATAAGTCGACATGCTACATCAAATAAAATAACTAAAGTCAATGTACATTGGTTTAAAACAGACTACGTAGATGCTTTCATGAGAAAGTACTCATTGGAGATGATAAGTAGTGGCAGAGGGAAATCTAAGAAGCGAAAAACAAAAAATACTCAAAGCACAAGTGTTTTGCACCAAGAAGATGTTGATATACTTGTTTATGATTTTAAACTCACAAGTACAGGTCATTTGCACAAGTCAACAATCGCAATTCTAAAGCAAAAAATTCTAGGAGAACCTTTCGCTTTACACATTTCTCATGGTCCAAGTTGTAGCACTCGTTTAAAAAAGAGTAATCCTGAGTCTTATGGTCTTCATATAGAATTAGATGGCATTCTAGTTAATAGTGGGAGGTGATCCGCTTTTGGAGAGAATATTCAGATCGACCTTTTCAGGAAATTGACGGCATGTGCCACTCCTCCTCCAGGTCTCTACAAAGAATTGATACATGAATTTTTTTTTCCGTGCCAAATAATGCATTTCAGACCCCTTCTTTTATTCGCGAGCAAAGCTCGCTGCCGGAACTGGGGAACTCTGCACACCTCCCAGCTTTGGAGAGGAAAAGGGTGACCATTGTAAATTATTCATGGTCACCTCCCGCGGAGTGTTTTATACAAACGCATAGAAATAATTTTTGAAATTCTTAAAATAGTCATAATTTTTTGGAATATAGTTATGCCTACTTTTTATTTAACTCAAAATTGACAAAAATTGTATACTTTCTAAATCTTGTAACAAGCTTCAAAATCAAAAAATGTCCATATTTTGTAGCCATTTTTTGAAAGTCTTTATACGCGCGCATATGATATTTAAAAAGGACATAAAAAAATAGGGATTTTTAAGAAAATATTAACCAAGAATCCAAATGTTTCTCCTAAGCTCACAAACTTTCTCACTCAACTCGCAATAGTGTTTAAGAACAAAAACATCTTTTCTTGAGTTTTTAGCAATTCCAAATTGTAAAGATCACCTATTGAGGACTTCCTAATATATCTTCATGTCATTTATATCAAAATCTATACCAATATCAATTTCATCTATTCTAAACAAAAAGGTCATGCCAACAATATCGATGGCATGATATATATCCTTCTCAAACGTAAGGTCATATTCAAAATCTATAAATGTCGGAGGTTGGAAAGAAGGGGGAGGATGAAAAGCAGGAAGAGCAAGAATGAGCTGTACCGTTTCTACAAGATTGTCCAAAATTGAAATTCCATTATTTACAACAGCTTGCAATGAGTTATTATCTAAAGTTGCATCCTCTCTATAAGGTAAGGACACCTACAAATTCAACCTCCTTGTCTTTTTGGGAGTTGCAACTTTAGATTTTACACTCCTTTCAGGGGCCTTGTGCTTATCAAGCCTCTTAATGGAAAGGTTAGCTGTAAACTCGTCTCAACACTGCCCTCATTTCTTTCGGTTTAAACAATGTTCCAAATATGACCAAAATGAGGTTTCACTTTCATACTTTTCTCTAATTGAAAGATAGATCTTTAGAAATATGGGTGAAACACAATTCATTTACCTCACCAATTCGATTAACAGCAGCCACAACTTGATTAGAGCTGTCTCTTATATAACAAATTTCATGATCAAATTTTTGCATCAATTCAACCCACTGGGCTTTTCTACTCCAAAGATTATGTTGATTACAAAGGTTTCTACCCCATTGGGCTTTTCCAGCCCAAGGTCATGATGATCCACATACACTATAAACTTACTACCATATAAGTAGTGTCTCCATGTTTTCAGTCCATGGACAACTACAAATAATTTTTGTCTTGCATATTATAACGCAACTAAGAACAAGTGAATCGTTTGCTTTAAAACACTAGTGGCCTATCATCCTATAATAAAACTACTCCAATTTACTCCAATTGCAATATCACTTGTGTCACTTCTCATGACATAAGGTTGATCCGAGTCTGTAAGATGGGAGCTAAAACTAAAAAAACTTAATGTTTCTGGCCACAAAGTTTTGATAGCTTTCAAGTTCGTGTCTGCGGAAATGCACGGAAATGACCAATGGGTCTTTGTATCTGTAGAAATACAAAGGAACTGCCCACATGCAAAAACCGCCCTAGACAATAATCGCCTACATCAACAAAGGCCAAGTCTCGAAGACACAAAGGTCAAACAAACAAAGACTCGAAGGTGAAGAGCCGAAGTTCAAAGACTGAAAGACCTTGAAGGGGAAGTCGAAGGTCAAAGGAAGACACGAAACCACGAAGCTCGAAATGCCCAAAGACCGAAGGACAACGGATCTTCATGCTCCAAGCACAAAGGAGATCAAGCAAAGTACCAAAACTACCACCTCCATGGACAATACCGACAACAAACTGAGTGTCGTTAGAACGTCCTTAACCAACCATTCTTGTATTCAATAATTAGACTAAACCATTTCTCTCGATCCATTATAAACATGACGAACATGAGAGAAAGGTCACGCGAAAGATGCATGTAAAAAAAATTTATGGCAAAAACAAAAAGTAAAAAAAAATTCATGCCATGGAAAGTCACCTCCTTGGCCATTCCACCATAGAAATGGTGTGCAAAAAATTTGATTCTTCATCAAATAGTTGACATTATCATATCAGTCTCTAAGGACAATCCTTACGAGGATGCTAAATATGATATCTGAAGATGCATCAAAAGCAGTTGCTAAAGGAAGAAGCTAAGAATGTTAATGGCCCTAAGCAGGCCATCTACATCCATCATAAGGTAAGGCAAATGGAAGTGTAAGTCCAAACATACCAGGTATTGGGATCCATAGACTAAAGGACATTGGAGACAATAAAGATGTCATAAGTATTGACATCAAGATAGTTGATCAAAGCCTATCGTAGACTACAAGAAGAAAGGGAATTGCCACTATTGCAAAATGCAAGGCCATTTTGAATATGAATGTAGAGGAAATCCAGTGATCTTTGTGAAGAAGATGGATGTAAAAGAGAAGGAAAGCTATGATGAATCATCCAACCATGATGTGACTTAAACAGGGCACATTAAACCATGGAAAAAACCTCAAAAGAAATTATGTGTGCAACGAGCGAGTGCTCGAACCAAGATACAAATAACTTGGTGATTGTTTTAGGTGCAATGGCCCACATCACGTGGACAAAAGAGCTGCTCAAGAGCTATGAGGCTTGTGACAGATAGAGGACTATTTCCTTAGGAGATGATATTAGTCAACACAAAGTGTATGGCACTAGCAAAATTTGTTTGGGAGCACGTCATCGAGATCCAAATCTAGCTGAGGGAATTTTATATGTCCTTTGCCAAGAAAGGATCTCTTATCATTGTCACAAATCATTGCTTTGGGCATGCATATCAATTTTGATAAAGATGCATGCAGAATCTAGGATCTCAAAAAAAAATGAGATTGTTGCCACAACACCTAGATTCTTGAACTTGTATCAAATCACAATCCCAAATCATGAAGACAAAGTGTAAGATGTGGCATAGGGAGATGGAGTGTCTCAACAATAATGCTTTACAATGAATGCACAGTGATAAAATAGTCATGTGAATGAAGTTCTATCTACAAGGAAGCTAAATTTGACTTGTGCACTTGGAAATCAACACAAAAGGACATTCAATGAAATTGGAGCCCATGCACAAGGGCTCTTGAAGATGGTACACTCAAGCCTTTAATAGTGCCAAAATTGTAGTGGGCATTTCCTATCCTTCTCTCAACCCTAGAACCAAGCACACAAGCATCAAGGAGATGATGATGATTAACTAGTTGTCATGCAGAGATTCATTCCCATGAGAGCGATAGCATATTTTATAATCTAGCATGTGCATATGATTCTTATCTAACACTAAGATCCATTAACACTAAGCATTAACACTACATTCATTAATACTAGATCCACAAAAATGATAGAAACTTATTGTTCTCTCTCTCCCTTTCTCTCTCACAAAAAACACAAGAATGATCAATTCCAATAAGCATCAAATCCAATAAATAGCAAATCCAAAGAAAACATGAGAGTTAGAGGAGGAAAGTTGGAGAGCAAGGACATTCCATATCCATTTCATAAGAGGGCCAACCAGCTTGTATTGACACAAATGATTCGAATTTACCACTCTATATAGTGGATTTTAGGGCTTTGGCCTCAAATCCTATTGTCCAAATTCTACCTAACTATTTAAATTTGAAAAAGTGAGAGAACCCATTCAAAAATTGGAGGGAACCAATTTAAATTTGACTTTTGGTGGAAACTCCTATTTTATTCACTAACTTGACTATTAGGCCCTACGACATTATATTTCTCACAAAAAGGCCTAAAGTCCTTTTATTAACTTCTAAATAATCAGTAATCTATGTGATCATCGGATTGGAGTTACACACGCAGGGTGCCAAATCCCTCTCACTCATTAATTAGGGTTAGGGTTGTCTTGATATTCGCAAACTCCTCCAACAACAGCATTTTGTGCTTGCAGAGCTGGCAAAGCTAGTCATTCAGAAAATCCAAGGCCAAAGTTTTAAGCTTCGGTTTTAGGATCAGGTCCCTTATAGATAGTAGGTTCCCGATAGTGAAGCTTCAAGTTTAGTGTATCTTTGCTAGATAATCCTAGGATTAATGAGCAAAAAGTTATTTCGTGTCCCGTAGAGTCGCATAGATGACAAATAGTATCTGTCATTCATCTTTTCATTGTTGGACACTCATTTACGGTGTGATTTCCTGCACAGGTCGCACACCCGACATTTTTTCGCCTAGAAAAAGACTTAGAAAACTTTTCACCTGCTTTGGCACTCTTTTCGTGCTGCTCTTCCAATGCTTTTTGGTTGTTAGAAATTACGAGTAAATATGCAGAGTCGCATTTTTTGCACTGTCCGAGTGCTGTAGAAAAAACATCCTCATTGATGGGAATTGAGATATTGCGCAGATTGACTTTGAAATCCGTATCAATCACTGCATGAATTGAACTCACAAACTCAGTTTTGATCTCTTGGAGAACAATAGATTGGTCCACCTTCAAGTTTCCCAACCTGCAACGATCCAATAGAGACTGGATTGTAGCAAGTCTGCTGATGGAAGCTCGTATCTTCTAGCTTACACCTATGCTAGAACTAGAATCCATCACGCAGTATTGAAGACGAGAGTGAGAGCGAGTGAGAACGAGAGAGAACAAGCGAAGAATGAACGTGAACGAGAAAGCGTGTATCATGTGAAAGAACGAAATGAAAAGATAAAGTAACAGTGTTATACAATGACATAGTGGAGTGGATGACCACGTGGCAACTTGAATTGACATCTGTCAAATTCATAATTAAGAGCAGTACATAAATCATTGTTTCATGACGATGAAAATAATACTCTTAGTTGACTTAAGACCGTTTAAAAATAATGAATCATGTTGACACAGTTTTGTGTGTGAACG
Source organism: Diphasiastrum complanatum (assembly GCA_029204225.1). Lineage (NCBI taxonomy): Eukaryota > Viridiplantae > Streptophyta > Lycopodiopsida > Lycopodiales > Lycopodiaceae > Diphasiastrum > Diphasiastrum complanatum. Next base: position 26,276,772 of record CM055114.1, read on the forward strand.
TAAATACAAGTGACAGATGGAAACACTTGTAGACTTATACATTTAATAAATGGATTCAGAAAATCTAAAAAGTAATAAAATAATAAACAATAATTAAATAATAAATGTATAAATTAAATAAATAAAAAATCCAGATAGATTCTCAAAAGTTTTTCGAAAGATTCTATCCTCACATCTTTGTTAAAGATAATATTTCTTTAGTCTAGAGCCATTGATAGGCGTTGGTAACAATTCTCCTTCAAGTGACTGAAGTTGGATAGAACTATTTTCAAATACTTCAATAACCACACACCCACAAAATAGTGAAGAGCCATATCAAAAAAATACTGGAACTCTTTCTAGTACCAGCTGAAACAACATATGTGAAGCTAAAAATGGTTGATGCAGAGGTAAAAAAATTTCAATATCGGTTGGACGCGCGCTTGTAAATTTTGTAGAGTTTCATTTCATATCATGTGTGCTAATCCGATATTCAAACAATGTTTTTTGGATATTGGTTTCCTAACGACAAGAAAAATTTTCAAAATAACAAGAGCATATCTCATAATGTAAAATCACAATGACAAATTTTTTTTTTTTAAGATTGATGGTAATACGATCAAAAAGCATGTTGCTTGCAACTACTGTGGCAAATAAGGTCATTGGGCCAGATTTTGTTACAAATAGAAATATGATCTTAAGAAGCGTAAGCTCGAGTTTAAGGAGAATTAAAAAATTTGTTGAAGAGAAAAAGTATGATGTGATACCAATCCTAAAGTTTTTCTCACTACTTCAAATCACAAGCATGAAGGTTGAAGAATAGATTTTGCATCCACTCAATATATGACTTTAAAAAGAACTATTCTCAATCATGTAATTTATGAGCAAAGACAAGTATGTTTGAAAGATGCTAATAAAAATCTAAGTGACGGGATTGCTTTTGTTATTATTGAGAAACAAAAACAAAAACAATTGAGAAAGTGATATATTTTTCTAAGATATCCCTAAACCTTCTTTTAGTTAGTGCAATCACTTAATGGAACAGTTTTTAAGTTCCTTCATCTGATGATAATTAATGAGGGAAAATAAAGTAACTATAATGAGCATTAAGGAAGGAGACACATAACCATATGCTTGTCTATCGTCAACCAATCTTTCTCTTTCCACATTATTTCGACATCATTTTGCTCGCCTAAATCTTGAATTCTTGGTCCGTGTGAAAAATATTTATGAATGATCTATCTGGCATCAAAGCTGAAAATCAGATATGAGAGGTTTATCATTTGGAAAAAAACAAAAGTAAATTCTCATCAAGCAAGAGTAGGTCAAATGGAGTTTTGGATGTAGTTCATACAGACCAATGTAAACTATTTTATTAGATGATGTTGCATACTTTCTCACCTTTATTGATGATTTCAAGATATTGTTAGATCAACATTCCGAAGCATAAAAGTAAGGATTTCAATCAATATTTGTCTGCATGTTAATATTTAAGGTTTGATAGTAGAAGTGGATATATGTATAGTGAATTTAATTCACTTTGAAAATTCAACGAAATTAAAAGACAATTCAATAATTTTTCTACTCAACAAAATGGAATGTAGAAGATAAAAATTGCATTATCGAAGAATGTGCTAGATCAATGTTGAGATGTATAGTTCTTTATTTGAAAATAGGATGATAATAAAGGGAAAGCAACATAAAAAAAAGCTTGATGGTAAGTCCATAAAAAGTCTTTTCTTGGGATAATATAGCGAAGAATCAAAAATTACAATTTGCAATGCATGTCAAAGGCCTATTTATGGTTAAAACAAAGGCAAAAAATTTTGCAGAGTGTTAATTGAATGGCAAACTGCAAAATTACCCTTCCACTTGAATTGTAGATTCTAAAAGCTAAAACTTCCAAAAAAAACGAAAATAAATAAATAAATACATAGTTACCATGTCAAAATTGTAATGTTTTACTTTCAAAATACATAGGACCACATTTTTAGATTTTGAAAGGTAAACTTGAAATATACATGCCATGGGATGTATACATGTCAAGTGAAAGTTGAGATCAAGAGAATCCTTTCAAGTTGAAAGGTGAGTGTGCATGTCAGCTTCCAAGCCTGCTGATCCTAGTGAAAAATGACTCCAAGAATCAAATGAATTGCTAAAGTCTTCACTTCCTAGAGAATATTGAGCTGCTTTCAATCAGATCCTACGCTGGGCAAACAACCCATCTGGGATTCTGTGGAGTTCACCGACATCGTCAGGAGTCAGGATGTAGACAGTGCAAGCAAATGAAGCAATTATCAATGCATGCTTTGAAATATTGCCTGTGAATGATCATGGCATACTAGGTGATAATGATGGGAAATCAGAAAAGATCGAGGAGACTTATCTGCCGTATCTTGTGCCCATTGCCTTCAATTGGCTATGAACACAAACATTCAAACTACAACTGCAAGACAACTGTGTAACGGATGCACCTTAATGCATGCAGGATATGCGCCTAGAGATATGCTAGATGGTAGATATGATCTAAGTACTTTCAAGAGAGTATATTCTCCAATTACAACGCTCAAAGGCTGCCTGCCCCTGCCCTACGTGACTTGATGTATCATGCCAGCTAGAGCAAAGCGATAAGGATTTGCTCGCAGGCGGATAGCTGGAACAAGTGCTGCGGATCATCTTTGACTGCAGCTACAGAGCAGACTGTAAGCAAGGTATCTAGACTCTTTCGAGTCTCGACTGACCCGAGACTCAGGTTCGCTTCTTATTCTGCTCAGCGTTTGAACGTTTGAACTGCTCGCCTATCTGTTTGAGCTAGAAACAATCGAAAACTATACTGGAATCTAAGCAATATGTTCATGGTCAACTATATAATAATCACCAACTTTATGTTGTCTCCAGCGTCATGTGTATCAAAGTAAAGTGGGTGTCTCAGTTTTTAATGTAACAATAAAGTATTCATCCTGAAGGATTTGTGGCCTAACCCATTACTATTGGGAAGAAACATTTAAAGAAAGAGTCGTTACAGAGAAAGACTTCAAAAATTAGTAGCTAATGCAACAAGAATCATCACAGCAATGAGCTTACAAGAGGGAATTCTTCATGCTGTAAACCATACTTTTTATTCAAACTATAGATTAGGACAAACTCTTTAGAGATTTCTCTATAAGCAATATCAAGATCTTCTTTGGGAATACTTGGCTATTTGTTTCTCAATCCCCGCGTGCATCGATTGAACATAAATGCGCTCCAGAGTCCGCTACATCAGTTTCCAAAACGGTATGACATGAGCAGTGTTATACGAAACAAGCTCTTCAGCAGACTAAAATGCTCCAGGGCAACCGTGACTCTGAGGAGAACCGAGAGGAGTATTCTGGTTTGATGCTCTTTGCTCCTGAAGGAAAGGGTACTGCTGCGATAGCATCACAAGGGAAGGTACATTGCGTGGTCGGAACATCGACTGTGTTTGCTGTGATGCATTAGAAATTAGGAGGTGATTCGGGTTGCTTCTAGATGAAAAGTCCCTCGCTTCTGAAGTATCCGCGCTGAAATACGCAAATGAAGGATCATCTCGCCAACCAGAAACATCTAGCTCCTGTCCATCTGGCTGAGGCTCGCAAGTAAAAAACCCGCTGGGCAAGATACTCACGAACGGATTCAGGATTTGCCCGTTGGGGGCCCCTTCTGATGAAGCTGGAGACGTGAACGGAGAAGAAATGGTGGAGTTTGGCTGCATCAGCGTCATTGAGGAGCTATTGGAATAAGTTGAAGCACCCATGTGTCTAGGAGAAGTTGTCGTCGAGCAATCGCCTCCTCTGGGATCCAGCTGATCGATGAACAACCCTGGAAGACTGTAGGCAAATCCTGATCCCAAGCTACTTTCACTTCTTGTCAATGAGGGCGCTGCTCCACTTGATGCCATCAGCTGTCGTGATACTGGATAGCTCTGGCTGCAATGAGGTTTATGCGATCCCTACACAGAGGATGTGAGAGCGAAGTATCAGAAATTAACGTCATGCTCGTCTTTCAACGGACAATCAATATTCCTCAGAAAAGAGTTCATTGGCATACATCTTTCTATCAAATACGATGGGTCAAATTGACGCAAACCTGAGGTAGTTTGTAAGTAGTACCATCGCTCTCTACAATCCAGCCTGCTTCCGTAGCCAGAGCCTTTAGCACATCATTAATGTCTGCTCTTGGTTGTAGATCGTAACCTCCATGTTTACGTAATCCCGAAAAAATTCTGGTTGTGATTGCACGACGTCGCCTCTCTCTTAGCTTCGTCTTCTCCTTTTCTGCAGAACTTAGCTTGGCCATAACAGTTGAGTCTTTGCTCTCCCGTCTGCTTTTATATGGAGATCCACCCTCCTTCATCAATCTCTTCGTAAACTTGAGAACTTGAGCAAGCTCCTGCCAAAAATTGTTTCGTTTCTGGTGGGCAGTGGTCAATTAGGGCCCTCTTTTCAGGGATGAGCTACTACTATTCAACTTCGTACATTCAACATAAGCACGCAAGATGCGAGTCGCGACGCCTTCAGGCTTCAGCTGAGAATGGTCGACCGTCGGCGTCTGATGGGATCTAGATGTAGGATGCAAGATCTAAACACAAGCTAGGCATCTGCTTTCTGTAATACTCAGCTGGGATCAACTTTCAAGTCTCAAAACACTCAAATTCCATCATACGATGGATAACAAATTAACAATGAGCAATGAGCATACAGAATTACAAGTTACAACGGACTCTCAACATGTTAGCTTTATAACCATTATTATTTGCGAGCCTCGGCGCCGCGCAACCAATCAGTGAGTGCACAGTGTACACTGTAGCCTCCGGCTTCAGCTGAATGACTAGCCAGGGACGCACGGTAGTACTCCTTAACGCAGAAGCGGCTGAATGACTGGCCAGAGCTGTACGAAAGGTAGTCCTTCACGCATAAGTGGTGCAGGGCACCCAGGGGCCCCTATGGCCTATGGCCAGACTGTTGGACGATCCAAAAGCTTAAATGAACATTGAATAGCCAAATCAAGCCAGCAAGCTCAGTACTTCACTGCTAACCCACCAGTTACCAGTACTAAATTGAAAAGTATCATACTCTCGAGTCTCAGGAGTCAGGCTTCAGCTGCAATGCTGCATTCGACGGAGACCGGAGTGGAATCTGGATAATAGGTGCTATGCCGAAAGGGTTATAGCTGTGAGAAAGCAATTCACAACTAGATGGTACTGGATACCATGAAATCAAATTCCTTGGAAATAAAGTATCACCAATAGAGAAAAACTCGAGATTCGAAAGTCGAGACTCGAGAGTCAAGACGTCTCGATAGCCATTGGAATTTGGCACTGTGAACAGAGCAGAAGACTGAAGTGACGCAGTTATGGGACTCCAGAGAGCCCAGAGTCCACATTTACTGGACGCAAAAGCCTGAAAGCAGGCCGCTGGTTGAAAGCTCTGTGACTGGCCATAGCGAGAGGAGAGCTGAAGCCTGAAGCCTCGAGTTTCACCTCAAATTCTAGTGCTCTCAAGAGTCAAGACTCAAGACTCAGCCTCGACCTTCAAGCCCAAGGACTGAAATCGAGGAAAGGACAAAGGACATGTGCAGGGAGGGACAAAATGTCACAAAATCCATCAAGCCTCAAGGCTGAGGCTCAGCCTCAAGGTGAAGAAATTTCACCTCGTACACTGCAGCACCTGTAGGAGATGCCAGAATATGGGCCATTAGGATTTCAAAGCAAGCAAATCAATCTAAAGCCATTAGCCGCTGAGATCAAAGGAAATCTAAAACCTGGATGAAATTAGTTGCTACAAAACACAGCAGCTCTACAAAACTGTAAATACACAAAGCAAAGGGAAAGGGAGAGTCTGAGATGCCTTCCCCGGAATGAGTCACAAGTTACTAAAAATATAAAGAGCTATATTTCATGGTTTTCATCCGAGTTTCAAGCAAAATCTCGGCTATGGAAACCATGCAAGCTTCAAACTTAACTTGTAGCTAAGCTAAAAGCCCAAAATAAAGATTGGTATACGGATCAATCTAGTTATCTGCCCAGCTGCAAAACTTTACTTGGCTCAAGCCTTTTTCAACAAACGCGGCTGCACCGTATCTCTGTAGAGGCGGCGATGGCGACGCACTGGAGACTGGAGGCTGGAGGGACGAGCCTCCAAAGACAGCCCACAAAATAGAACAGAAAAAGCCCATCTCAAGATGTACGCTTTGGCATTTTGCACGCTGCAGGCATATTAAGGCTAAAACAAAGCAAAAAATTCACCAAAAATGTCAAATGACATTTAAACTCAAAAACTTAAAAATGACCTTACCTTACAAAGCTATATATAAGAATGACTTCACACACACATTTCTAAAAACCTCCCTTCTCTCTCACTCACCCTTTCTCTTCCTTTTATATCTTCTTTGCACCTTTCCTCCTTGCCCATTTGAGAGAGAGGTGCTTCATCCTAAAGACTTGTCTCTTACTCGCACGGGCATGTGTTTGAGAACTCCAAGTTTGGAGAGCACACCATGAGGGGCTTATGTCCCATAATGATTAGTTTATATATATGTGAACACTCTCCATATGTCATGTAAATGCATGTTCAAGCCGCTGACATAGGCTCACGATGCACCCTTCAAAGCAAGCTACTAGCATTTTGGCAGGGCTAACTATGTGCCTACATGCGTGCTTGACGGTGGGCATGACAAGCATCAAATGCCCATTGTTGCGGCTAACTATGTGCCTACATGCGCGCTTGACAATGGGCATGACAAGCATCAAATGCCCATTGTTCCAAGGATTGAGCATGTTAGTTGTGTCACTAAGTCACTTCCCTCCTAAAGAGCTCTTCCTCTTGGTTTCACTCCACTTTTTATCTTCTTATACATCTATCACCGAGCATATCTCCTCTTGCCAAAAGGTTTTTGTGCATCCATTAGTCTCAACAATCGTTAAAAAGTAGTGGCCTAGGGGTAAGAGGAGATGTCGGGCACCACTCCCTCACACCTCCACTGTTGCACCGTTGTCTCAAAGGGCATTGGGACTTGAGCAGTTTTCCCAAGCGCACTTAAGTCTAACATTCATCCGACATGGATTCACTAAAAAGCTAACTTGACCATTCAGACTTAGGAAAACAGAAATCCCAACCAATCCAAAAGCCAACTTAGAATCAGTCCCCAAAAGGCAACCAAAGGCAAAGACAAGTCAATCATGAAATCCCAAGGCATAGTGGTCACCAAAACTGGCCAAATGGCATAGCGGCGGGCCTCACGTCAGTGACATGGACCCTTAGGCACCAGCGACGCCCAAATTTTTCCATTTATTACGACGTGGCATCAGCACATAATATGGATCCACTCGTAGTTGGAGAGGGCTGGCAACATAACTCATTAAAGAATTATTGTTCTCCAAGCCAGCTGCTCCCCCAAGGCTGGTAGTTTATACAACTCTTTGCCTTTCTCGATTTATGAGGTCTTGAACTTAATCACCCATCCACCTCTCGAGGATTCGTGCAGATGTTGTTGTAGAAATGCCTAGATTTGTTCCTCGGCGGTGATCGACTTTTAAAATAATGGTCTGGTCCTTGATGTGGATGCACCTGTTTGCTTGGCCTGTGCCACTGGTATTACTTCTTCAATGTCAGCATCGCCTCCTTGATCCATCCTATTTATCTTCAGTTTGGTGCCCCGGTGAGAATTGCGGCATTACTGAAATGTTCGGTAGGTTTCAACCTTCCTGAACAGGGATCGGATCTCATTCGGTGAGACTAGACGATCAAGTACTTGCTGTAGGTAAGTTTTTCATTCAAGAGTGGTCGCATCCAATTCACCTTGAAGGCGCTCTCATTCAAGCGCAGCTATATCCAATTGCCCCTGGAGCAGCAACACTTGTTGTTTGGCATCTTGGATGGCTTTGTCCACTTCATCCTGCATGGTTGTCAATGTGTTCTGAAGAGTCACCACATAGCCTTCTAGAGCGTCGGCTGTTTGTTGGGCTTTCTTCATCTTGGCCTCGGACTCTGACTAATGTTGTTTGACGACCTTGAGCTCCAGATTTAGCTGTATCACTTTTTAGCTGATCAAGGTATTCTCTGATCCCAATTCCAAAATTCGCTTGTCCATTGCCTTCTTCTCATCGAGCATGGTCTGGATCACTCGCGCAAGATTAGTAACTAAATCCATAGCGTCACCAGAATCCACAATTGGTGCGGTAGCAGTAGCAGGAGGAGATAATCCTGATCTAGAAACTTGACTTGGTTTGCCTTGAAATTTTGGTTGTGTATCTTCTTCCTCGAATACATCTTCTTCTTCATAACCATCTTGTACATTAGCATCGAACTACTTTGGTGACTGAACCGCGTGGACGACCCTCATGGTATCCAGTGCTACTTCAGCTTGATCTTGCTGATTTGTCTGAAATGATGAATAAAAAATTGTAGAACTATCATGGAACTGTTTGGATCTTGTTTCAGAGGATTGGGGATCAAAGGGCCCTGGGCTATTGGGCATCACAAAAATTTCATCTGGCCCTTGTTGGAAATTAAGCCCACAGTTTCCTCCTTGGTGAATGACTAATGCTCAAATCTGACAGAAATGATCAATTTTTCTTGTTTTTCCTGATTTCTCAAATCCAAATGGATCTGAAAAATTGTGTTTTGAATAGCTTCCCTGTTCAACAATCAGATTATATTTCAAACAAGAAGATCCACTCAAATCAAGCAAAATCATTCTCAATCTAACCCTAAAATGCAATTTTAACCCTATTCATGCCAAGACAAGATTCCTAATGCAAGCTAACATCCATCCAAACATGTTACAATGTGAGAAATTGGCGTAGCTCCCCGGCAATGGCGCCAAAATTGTAGTGGCTTTATTTTCTATCCTATCCTCAACCCAAGATCCAAGCACACAAACGTCAAGGAGATGAAGTTAGTCATTATGCGGAGGTTCAATCCCATGAGAGTGATAGCATAGCTCAAAATCCAACATGCATGTATGATCCACAATTAACTCTAAGATCCATTAACACTAAGCATTAACCCTAGATCCATTAACACTACAACCATTAACCCTAAATCCACAATGATAATAGCAAATACAAAGAAAACATGAGAGATGGAGGAAAAGAGATAAAGAGCAAGGACATTCACAAATCCATTCCATAAGAGAGCCATCTGCTTGTATTGAAATGAAGATGAAAACATGTACAATCATTTGAAATTGCTACTTATATAGGGAATTGAGAAAATGGGTGTCCCAATTCCTATTGGCTAATTCCTACCTCTCTAACTATTCAAGTTTAAAAAAGAGTGGGAACCCATTCAATAATTGGAGGAAACCAGTTTGAAATTGAAATTTGGTTGGAACCCCATTAAAAGATCCGCAAAAAGGCCTAAAGTCCCTTACTGACTTTCTAATTAATCAAATCTCTATGTGATCATCGGGTTGGACTTACACATGCAGGATGCCAAATCCCTCTCACTTATTAACTAGGGTTAGAGTTGCCTCGATATCTGCAAACCCTCCAACACAATTTTGATGGGGCAAGGGAGATAAAAGAACGCGAACGGAGAAGAGAGCATGAATATTGCGGAATAGCTCTCCCATTGCAATCAACTGCTAGATGCAAAAACAGTCTAATAGAAAGCTTTTGCTAAATATAATCACGGCTTTAAGTGTTCTAATTGCCAACGGGATCTTAAAAATAAGTTCATACTCTCAAAAGCAAGAGTACAGTCCACCAAAGAGATTAGAGATAGTTTGTGTGTGGTAATACTGGAAATCGGATTCAATGTGAAGTATGGTTCTGAAATAAATGGAAGAGCAATATGATATCACGAGTTCCTCAGGCGTCAAAGACAACCATCGTCTGATCAGAAACTGAGGAGTCGTAGAAGTTCATGTTTTGATCAGAGTGAGTAAACAAGCACGATCAAACAACAATGAAAGTGCATTCAATCACAACAAGCATTCATCTACGTTGTACACAGATAAAAACATGCTGCTGCAATATTACACTGAAGCACAAATACAAATAGCAATTATACCCAAAAATTGACAGCGTAACTGGGAGGTTCAAATAATATGTCTCATGGACGGAGCAACAAATAATCTGTGCTTGGATGATCTATTTATAGATTTCACCCGTGTATTAATTACATTGAATGATTGTCACCTAATTAGGAAAGCCATTGTACTTGGAAGTATATGGCTTTTGTGACAACTATACGTAGTGTATACGGTCAACAAATCAGGATCGTTGACGCGGACGAGGACATCGCAAATTCTCTCACTTCGCAAATTTTGGGAAGTGACTTGGGAACGTACCTCGTTCAAATTAGATGACTTTCGGCATTTTTTCTCTCTCTTCGGGATTTTGCGAAAAAGCCGAAGGTGCCCTAAACAAGTTTAAAGTGTCCTTGGAAAGTTGAAGGTGTCCTCCAAAAAGCGAAGATGTCTTTAACAGTTTGACTTTCTCACACTTTTTGCATATTTCTAAAGGTCCAAAATATTGTTAATAATTAGGGTCCTTGAAATTCATGTATGGTCTGAACACCACAATGGCAGGGATGCATCCCAATCTCCCTCTAGGACCTAACATGCCATACATCGGTACTTCGTATCTAACCACTACTATCTTGCTAGGGCTGAAGATACACGACCGCCAGAGAATTATATCCATGCTCGGAATAGAGCGGTTGGATGAAATCCTTAGAGCACCAGAGCCCTGCATCCTACCAATAGTGGATCTTGCAAGGACGCGGGATGTCATAGTTTTAGTATTGTTCTAGGAGAACCAGTCTCGATAGTAGTGTGAGAGGATGATCGTAGTACTGGGCCAAGGCCAAGTTGACTGAAGTAGAACCTACCCTCTTTCTACCATACTTCTGGAAGCCTAGAAAACTTCCATTGGCTGGAAGAGCACGGAGCGATCGAACGAGCCACCAGAGTTGGAAGCGGCTATCCTCGATTCCTACCGTAAGGGCATTGTGGGCCCTTCCCCTTTTAGGGATTTCTGACGGAACCAACCCCTCGTCCGAAAAACCCCTAACAACTTCTCATCCTTTGATTCACTCGGATTCACTTTTCTTCCTCAAAAATTATTGGTGGTGCTACTTGTTTTGTTACCTTCATTGATGATTTTACAAGATATACTTGGTTGTACCTTCTTTCTTTAAAAGCTATGGTGTTTGAACACTTCCTAGTTTTCAAAGCTTATGTTGAGAAACAATTTTCTTTCAAAGTTAAGCTTTGAGATGTGATGGAGGAGGTGAATACATCTCCAACAAGTTCTATGATTATTGTGAGGTTGGAATTAAGAGAGAATCTTCTTGTGCTTATTCCCCATCTCAAAATGGGGTGCCGAAAGAAAAAATCGATCTCTATGTGAATGTGCTAAAGCAATCCGAGTTGAAGCTTCTTTGGCTATTGAATATTGGTAAGAAGCAATTAATTGTGCAATAGATTACCTCACAATACACTTGCAGGAAAATCACCATATGAAGTCTTATTCAAGAAGAAGCCTAAGATTGATCACCTTAGAGTTTTTGAATGTGCTTGCTTTGTTCATGTACCCTTGGAAACAAGGAAAAGAGATGATCCAAATTCAATCAAAGGGATCATGGTTGGATACTCATCCAACAAGAAGGCATACAAAATTTATATTCCCTCTACCTCAATTACAATTGAGAGTAGAGATGTTATTTTTCATGAGAGTCAAAAATACATCTTTGAAGAGGCCAAGATCAAAGATTCTCAAAAAGATTCTCCTATCTTCAACCTTGAAGACTATCATGGAGAGATGGGGCCGAGAATTGAGGAGGAGTCACCTCGAGTTTTCTCACCAAGGAGATCACTAAGAGAAAGATCCGAGCCTAAGAGGCTTACATATGGAGATAAAGGCAAACAAGTGGAACTCAATTCCACTAATTATGCATATTTTGTTTCACATGAAGAGCCAAAGGATGTACATGAAGCACTCAACTCAAGAGAATGGTTTCTAGCCATGGAGGAGTATGATGCATTGATTATCAACAAGACATGGGAGCCTGTGGATCTTCCATCCAACAAGCATACTATTGGTTGCAAATGGGTTTTTCGAATCAAATATAATCAAGATGACACAATCAACAAGTATAAGACAAGACTTTGTGCAAAAGGCTTTGCCCAAGTTTATGGACGTGATTATGAGGAGACTTTTGCTCTTGTTGCAAAAATGGTATCAATAAGAGTCATCATTTCTATTGCTTGTTTTTTCAAATGGCAAGTTTTTCAACTAGATGTCTCAAATGCTTTCTTAAATGGATATCTAGAAGAAGAGATTTATATGGAACAACCTCCTGGGTTTATCCAAGACAAGACCAAAGTTTGCTTGCTCTTCAAAAGTTTCTATGGACTGAAGCAAGCACCAAGATCGTGGTATTCTCGACGAAACACTTTCCTTATCTCACTAGGGTTCAATCTTAGCAATATTGATCCTTCCTTGTATATCAAGTTCTATGCTAGTGATATTGTCATTCTTCTAATTTACGTTGATGATATTATCCTAAGTGGGAGTTGTATCAATTTAGTTGAGGAAACTAAGATTGCACTTGGAGGAGAATTCAAGATGCAAGATCTTGGAAAAATTCATTATATCTTAGGATTAGAGATTGACTTACATAATGAAAAAGCTTTTATTTGTCAATCTAAGTATGCTCTTTCAATGTTGAAAAAGTTTAATATGCTAGATTGTAAGAGTATTGATACTCCTATGGAGCAAATTGTAAAAGACCCTAATAAAGGTGATGAAAGCTCCTTCGAGGACATCACTCTTTTTAGGAGTCTTATAGGCTCCTTAATTTGTCTTACCATAACTAGGCCTGATGTAAGTTTAAGTGTTCATAAGTTGAGCCAAGCTATGCAAAATCCTACTATTTATCATTGGAAAATGGCCAAAAGGGTACTTAGGTACATATCTTCAACCTATGATTATGGTTTGTTATACAAAAGTGAAGATCTTTTTATTGTTGGCTATTTTGACTCGGATTTTGCTAGTGATAAAGTAGATCAGAAATCTACAAGTGCATATGTCATATACCTTGGAGGAAATTTAATATCTTGGCTTTCTAAAAAGCAAGATACCATATCACTCTCATCTTGTGAAGCTGAATATAAGGCACTTACTACTACAACAAAAGAAGTGCTTTGGATCAAGAGGTTGCTTGTGGAGTTAAAGATTATCAAGGAAGATGATCTACCATTGATCATGTGTGACAATATTTCAGCACAAGCCCTTGCCAACAATCCAATATTCCATGCAAGGAGCCAACACATCGAAGTTGCACATCACTTCGTAAGAGAGAAGCTCATTGGAGGGGAAATCTACTTGGAGCACATCAACACATCATCATGTATTGCAGATTTGCTCACCAAACCTTTGAGCAAAAATTCCTTCATCAAGCATAGAGCCAATCTTGGATTATTTCCAATATCCATGTTCAAGTCAATATAGATAAATTTTTAGGAGGAGTGTTGAAAATGAAAAATCATCTATCTTGACTTTAGGCTTAGTAAAAGTTTTTTCTATGTGTATGTAATGTTTCATACTGCAAGTGCCAAATTTGGCCTAGAAGAAACTCGAGCTACATGGTTTAATGAGACTAGTTGGTCAAATACAACATGCATATAGAATGTAGACATAGAAATGCCAATTATGGGCTTGTAGAAACTCATGGCATATCACATGCAATGATTGTAAGTGATCCAAAGTGACATGCAAGGCATGCACAAAGTGATTTGGACACATGTATAGTGATTTGGACAATTTTAGTTTAGAATTCGACACTTGGTAAAAGTAGGTAGAAATGCATGCATGTAAAGTGACAAATGTCAGTAGTTCTTTAGTTTTACTTTTAGATGTGTAAGAAAGTAGAAAAGAGAAGGCTCTACCTCGAGCTACTCCAATCTCCATAAATATGTGTAAGCTCTCTCATAATTTTTTATGAAGAACCAAGCTTTGAAGCTATTCCATGTCATTTTGGATCTATCATATTGTTTGTTTGAATTTTGCTCTCTCTCTCTCTCTCTCTCTCTCTCTCTCTCTCTCTCTCTCTCTCTCTCTCTCTCTCTCTCTCTCTCTCTCTCTCTCTCTCTCTCTCTCTCTCTCTCTCTCTCTCTCTCTCTCTCTCAAGTAGAAGGTTATGCTAATGCATTAAACTCTTGTACTTCTTCTTTTTTGATAATGAAAGCAATCACTCTTTGATTACTAGCATGCTAGATTGTGCTCTGGTCATAAATTCTAGAACTAGATCTTGATACTCAATCTAGAATCAATTTATGTGCTAAACACAAAGCTTAACAAGATCATTCACACTTGAGGATTGTTCTCCACATGTGTGAACTTGCTGGATTTTCATCACAAACATCTACAAAAGTGAAGGCACTCCAAACTGATGGTGGCGGCGAATACATCTCTAACGAGATGTCCGACTACATGGCTGAACATGGTATCTGAAGACAATTCACCACTTCCTATTCAACTCAATAGAACGTGATTGCAAAAAGCAAGAATCAAACTCTTCTCAACTCAGCCAGATCCATGCTACATGAAGCACACCTACCTGTGAAGTTCTGGGCAGAAGCTACTGCCACAGCCTGTTACATGCAGAACAGATCCAGCACCAAAGCCGTCAACAACAAAACTCCTTATGAAGTTTGGCATGGACACAAGCCTAGTGTTAGCCATTTAAAAATCTTTGGATGTATATGTTTTGTTCACATTCCTAAACAGCTCAGGACGAAGCTAGATCATAGGACAAATAAATGTATTTTCATATATGGCTATCCTAATGAGCATAAGGCTTATAAAGTTTATGGTCCATCCACCAATGTAGTATTTTTCTCTAGGGATGTAATATTTCAAGAACATACATACTATGATTTCAAACATGTCGAAAATAGGTTAGATAATCGTAGCGAAAACTTCCTACTTTTAGTGCATGGCTACGCCTATCAAAAAATTGAACAAAGCAGTAGTGATGGGAATCACGTTCATAGTAACTAACTTTGAAATCGCTAGATATTAAGTGATTACGTAGCCAAACATGAAGTATTAAATTCTTAGACAATTTTATCAGTTACAAAGGAAATACAGAGATGCATGCATTCTGACATATGCTGAACGTAATACCAAGGCAGAAATGAGCTTTGCCCAGATTGGTCATGTCGAATTCGGAAGATAGCATTGTCTTAGCTTCTTTTATCAGATCGGTACTGTTGTTGAAAGCAATGTATCATCCACATATAAAGTGATAATGATAAAAGACTGCTGCACTGCTTTGAAGTAAATGTTTGAATCTGAAGAGCTAGGTGCGTAGCCGTGATCAATAAGAAAAGTATTGATCCTTTGAAACCATGCTCGAGCAAATTGCTTCAAGCCATAAAGCTCCTGTTTGCACACATGATTGTGTTTATCCTCGATAATATAACCTTCAGGTTGCACCATGTAAATGTCTTCTTCGATAACTCCATTGAGATATGTTGTCTATACATCCATTTGATGTATTTCCAAATCTGCTGCAACGATAGATGATAGCAAAAGTTGAATAGAATAATGCTTGACTACTGGACTGAAAGTTTCAGTGTAATCGATGTTGTATACCTAAGAAAATCCTCTGGCAACAAGTCGTGCCTTTCTTCTGTTGATGCTTCCATCTGCGTTGTACTTGACTTTGAAAATCCATTTGCAATCAACTACGTTTTTGCTAATTGCATGTGGATTGCATGCATACAGAAAGACATTGCATGCTATCTAAACTTTTGCATGTCATCAAATTTGAATCTACCTAACTCAAAATTGACCTATTCTAGAAGGTTATGTGCTCAATTCACATACCTTTTATGTACAACATAGATTACAATGGAAATAATCATGGACATGGCCCTAGAAACTAAGTTTCCTCCAAGAAAAATAGTGTAGGCACTTGTGGATTTTCTATCCAACCTGTCTCCTGCAAAATTTGAATCTAAAAAAGCAATCAAAGTCAGATCTTCTCCCTTGTAGAATAATCCATAATCTAAGGTAGAAGATATATACCTCAAGATTCTTTTAGCCAACTTCCAGTTATATAACTGGAAAGTTCAAAGCGTCAGGAGAATCTGATAGGTCGGCTACATGGGAATCGCCCTTTCCTTTGAGGTCTTGAAACTGATCTTCTATGAAGATGACATCCCGACTAGTGAATATCTTCGACTCAATGGGATCAAACAACTTGTAGGCTTGATCTGAAGTAGTATGGCTGATGAAAACACATTTGATACTCTGGAAGTCGAGCTTCTTCTTGAGATCACAAGGTTATATGCACAAAGGCAATACATCCAAAAACTTGCAAGTTTGATAAAGAAGGTTTGGTACCTATCCAAACTTCGAATGGTGTTTTGTCTGAGAGGCCTTTAGTAGGACATCTATTCTGAATATAGGTTGTTGTTGAAACAGCTTCAGTCCAGAAGTACTTTAGAAGAGTCGCATGTGATAACATGCACTTTGCTGATTCGACTAAGGTTTTGTTCTTTCTCTCAGCATGACCATTTGACTGAGGTGAATAGGAGGTAATATATTGTTGCTCAATGTTGTTGTTGAGGTAGTACTCCTTGAATTCGTTGGAGATGTATTTTTCTCTATTATCTGACTTTAGTGCTTTGATTTGTTTGCCAGTTTGATTCTCAGCATGCTCTTTGAATTGTCTGAATTTGATGAAAGCCTCTGACTTCTGTTTAATAAAATAAACAACTGTCCTTCTGGAAAACTTGGCAATAAAGATAATAAAATACTTTGCATCTAACAATGAAGGAGTTTGCATCGGTCCACATAAATCTGTGTGAACAACATCTAGCAGACCTTTTGCCACATGCATATGGTTTGACCTAAAAGGAATCCTAGTCTACTTTCCAAAAATGCAGCTATGACAAACAGAGAGATCGACCTTACTTGAAGGATAGTCGAGATCAAGAACCATGGATTGTCTGGACATTTTCAAAATATATGCATGATTCACGTGTCCTAAGTGATGATGCCAAATGTTTTATTAACAGAAATTTTCAAGGCTTGACTAGACTTAGAATAACAATGTGCCAATCTATATAAGTAACCCTGCCTCTTGCCGAGTGCAAGGATCTTATTACTCCTATCAATAATTTTGCATAGATCAGATTCGAATTTTACCTTATGACCTAAATCTATGATTCTACTTACTGATAACAGATTTGTAGAGAGTTTAGGAACATATAAGACTTTTGATAGTAATTTGAATTGATTGTGCTGGAATTACAATCTTATAGTACCTTCACCTTCAATAGTGTGAGTACTTTTGTCACCAAGATGAACAAATTTCTTCGTGTTGTAAGACATGTAGGAGTTGAAGATCTCACGTTGATTGGTCATATGTTGAGTTGCTCCAAAATCCAGAAACCATGAATCATCCAAAAATGCGCTTTGATCTTTGACCATGAATGCGCCTTCGTCCACTTTGACCTGGGGAGGTCATGAAACTATGTTTTTTGTTGATCAGGTTGCTTGGATACATTCTTCGCTTTATGGTTATTGCTCTTGCAATACCTGCAAAACATCTTCTTCTTTGACTGTGGATTCGATGATTGTTTTTGACTTGAGTCAGCTTCTGATTCGTTGCAGCCTTCTTGGAGTTTTTCTGCTTCTGTCGCTTAGAGCCTTTGTTGACATATAGAGCCTGAGAGGAGAAAGTCGACAAAGTGTCTTGACTTCTTCTATTATCTTCTTGCAACAACATAGTGATAACCCTAGATAATAAGCGCAAAAGCTTTACCGTCCTTCGATTTTCACTTTGAGTCGTCGTCTTCAGGTTTTACTTTTGTGCTTATAACAACATCCCATAATTCGCTGGCGATTAGCAAGGTCTTCATCTTAAATTTTCACAAATGATAATTGGATCCATTCAGCTTGTCTATGATAAGACCGGCTTTACTTTAAGAATTCATCTAGAACTTAGTCTGTCAATTGTATCGATGACGCTAAGATGTAGTAATCCCAACAATAGGAAACCAATTCTCTGATACTGAAAGATTGGAAAGAACTGAAGAGTTTGATATCAATTTGATATTGCAAAAGATATCAAGTATTAGAGCTTTTGCTCTGATACCATGAAGAAATCAGATAAAGAAGTAGTGAAATAGCTCTGATACAATGTCGGAAATAGGTTAAATAATCGTAACAAAAACTTTCTATTTCCAGTACATGACTACACCTATCAAAAATTGAACAAAGCAGTAGTGATGGGAATCACGTTCAATCTTTAGCAACTAACTTTGAAATCGCTAGATACTAAGTGATTACGTAGCCAAACATGAAGTATTGAATTCTTTGACAATTTTATCAGTTACAAAGGAAATACAGAGATGCATGCATTCTAACATATACTGAACACAATAAAAGATAGGTATTGATTCAGAAACACAAAATTAGATGCTAATGAGCGCAAAACATTAGCGGATAGAAACCGCGCACCTTAAGCTGTCTCTGAGTCACTGAGGATAAGTCTAATAACAAGCAGCTATGATGATAAGCAATTGTGCAATAGCAACTTTAAAATGTAACTCTAAAAGTGAGCTAGAATGCTCAAGAGAATTCAAGCTTAAAAGCTTGATAGAGATACTTGTTGATATTAAACTACTTATATTAAAACTATATGAATATGATCGGCTATTTATACTAAGAAATTAGGTTGTCAATTGTGATTGCCAGTTGGCTAATATCCGCTGACATCCATCCGGTTCCTTGTAATTGATTGCTGATAAGTGGTAAAATTGGCCGTAAACGTTCTGTCTGCATAAATGAACCAAACTGTCACTTATGCAAAAATGAACTAAAACAGCCACAGGCGACACTGTCGCAAAAGGCGACGGTATCAAGATTTTGCAAAGAACGCGACAGTGCCTTAAAAATTGATTTAGGGTTGCCCTACACTTTGCCAGAGTCATTTCCTTATCTTTTGAGGCTCTTTAGAGAAAGCAAAAAGTGCAACATTTTGTCACGTGAAAAATGCGACTCTGCATATTTGCTTGCAAATCCTGACAGGCGAAAAAATGTGAAAAGCGACACTGCATTTTTACACAAGATTCTTGACAGGAGACAGCTTCATCAAAAATGAAAAAATGAAACGGCACTAAGGTAAAACTTTGTGTATTTCCTGATAGGTGAGAAAGCCGAAGTGAGAGAAAATGAAATGTGACACTGTCGTAAAACTCCGTGTAATTCTACAGATTGTGTAAAAACACTTGTAAAACTATAGACTGTAAAAGAATGGGGAAAAACGCAGAACCGGATAAAACCATGGATGAAGATTAAAACCGATTAGTCAATTGGTAAGAAGGAGAATAATCCAACAAAACAACCATCGATAAATGATGCTATGTCATTTCATCCTATTCTATGTAGCATGGATTCTTTCGACATTGATGTTCCTTCTACAGAACCTGCAACTACAGCTACAGAAGCCGAGAAGCCGACAGTACCTGTCATTAGACCAGACTAAGCTAGCTCGAGCAGATCTGGAGAAATTCAAGAAGAAGCATCATCGCATCCTGGTCAACCAAACATCCGCAGATCCTCACGGACTCGGACAGTTCTTGAGAGGTATACACTCAATCATTTTGGACTTCATCAGAAGAACCAGAGAGCCTAGCTGAAGCAATTAACTCCAAGGATGTTGTGAAGTGGCAAGAAGCCATGGAAAGTGAGTACAACTCACATTTTTGACGAACCGGACCTGGACACTGGTCGACTTCCCCACTCACAAGAGAGTTATCGACAACAAGTGGGTCTTCAAGAAGAAGATCAACTCTGATGGTTTCATTGCTAAATGGAAAGCACAGCTGGTGGCTAAAGGATTCACTCAAGTCCAAAGAGTGGATTACCAAGAAATTTTTAGTCCTGTCGTCAAGATGCAGTCAATTAGAACTCTAATTGCGTTAGCGGCCGCGGAAGACCTCGAAATGCACCAAATGGATGTCAAGAAAACATTTCTCAACGACAATGTCGAAGAGGAGCTGTACACCTTCCAACCGGAAGGATTCGAAGTCAAAGGCCATGAGCACAAAGTGTACAAGCTGCACAAAGCAATCTACGGTCTGAAATAGGCCGCAAGAGCATGGTTTGATAGAATCAACTCTTATCTCATTCAATTGGGATTTGCAAACAATTCAGTTGACTGTAATGTTTATTCAAAGCAGATAGGCACCAATGCAGTTCACATAGCTCTTTACGTAGATGATGCATTTATTTGGTCTCACGACACTTCTCTTATGCACACTACTAAGAGTGATCTGTCAAAGGAATTTGACATGACTGATTTAGGAGCTATTCATTCTTTGCTAGGAATTCACATTACTAAAATTAGACTTCAGAAAAAGATCTATCTCCGTCAGCAGAGATATCTAAAAAGCATTTTAGAAAAGTTTCATATGTCTGATTGCAAACCAATTGATACTCCAATGAATCCAAGTTTAGTATTGACTAAACCTTCTTGTGCTGAGATTGATAGTAAAGTACTCGACTTAGCGAAGTACTCTTATTATTCACTAATCAGATCTTTAATGTATGCAAGGCTGTGTACTAGACCAGATTTAGCATACACTATTAGCACGTTAAGTCAATTCATGTCTAATCCTAGGATCTCTCATTGAAAAACATTAAAGAAAGTGATGAGATATATTCAGGGAAGTTTAGATGACATCTTATGTTACGATGGAAATGCTATCTTGCAAGGCTAATCCAACTCAGATTGGGGAGGAACACTCTCTACCAGAAAATCTACCTCCGGGTTCTGTTTCTATCTGGTAGGGGGACCGATTTCGTGGAACTCAAGGAAGTAGAAATCAATTGCTCTTTCTTTGACTGAGGCAGAGTACATCGTAGCATGTCAAGCTTCAAAAGAAAATGTATGGATCAGGTTGTTACTTCACGACTTACGTCACACTCAGTTCAATGCTACCACCATTCTGTGTGACAACTTGAGTTGTATTTCACTATCACTGAATCCCAGATTTCATGGCAAATCCAAGCACATAGAAATCTAGTATCATTTCATTCGGGAGAAAGTCTTCTAAGGGCAAGTGATACTTCAATATTGCTCCACAACAAAAATGGTTGCAAATATCTTCACCAAAGCGCTTCCTAGGATAAGCATCAGAAGTTCTTCATCATGTTGAACCTGACGAAGATACCAAGGCACCAACCGTGACCTTCAGGGGGACTATTGGAAATTAAGCCCACAATTGTCTCCTTGGTGAATCATAACTTAAACAACCAATAAATTTGAAGAACGTCTACAATGAGCTTCTGGCTGATCTCCAGCAAAGGGTAACCAATCCTATTATAATTTCAAGTTCAGATGTTAAATTTAATAACTTGAAGTCATTGAAGACTTGGCCATCTTCAAGGACTTCCACAAACTTGCATTTAGAACAAGTCTGTAGATTTATATTACCTTTTGAACAGTCTGTAGAAATACACAAAGTGTCGCACAGTTTGCATTTTTTGCACTTTCTCAAAAACTACGAAACTTGCCTTCGACTTCTTCCATTCAACTATTTTGAAGAAGTCAACCTATTCACAGTTCAACAATTTAACTATTTTTAACACCTTCGGCTTTTTCGCATTTTTCCAAAAAATGTGAAGAAAGATGAATTCCAGAAGGTCCTCTATTTTTAAGGGTTAAACTGTTAAAGGCACCTTCGCCAACTTTTTAAGGGGGGGTGGGCTATATCTGCGTACGTGACAGAGGTGGCTTCTGTCATATGCCAAAATCTGTCTTCTGTGAGTACATATGCTTCGAAGTAACTGTACTCCCCACAAGGTTGTGTTCTACGTAGAGTGTCTCCAGGGCATAGATACTTCTAGACCCCTACTCTGACATTAGGTTATGTGTCTGCTAAAGTTCTAGGACTGTTAAGGGTATATCCATTGAAATTGTTCAGTTTTTATTGGACACCCTAGACACTGTTCTTCTAAGTGGGGTAGGTCAAGTGAAATGTGGTGAGTATATTACGCATGCCATCATGTTCACTGGACGGTAGTGTTTTCCAGATTTCGGGTCTAGATGTTTCGCTAGACAGTATCGAAAATGGTGTGCCTACTTTGCGACTTAGCCGTGACAGTGTATTTCAACTGTTTCTGGTGGACTACCCACTCTGGTGTTTCACAGAGGTCGGGCCCAGTTAACACTTTCCATAATAGAGTCACAAAACAATTTCAACTTGGAAACTTCAAATAGCGTACTAACGGAGATTTTAGCACAGAGTGACTAGTGCTAGAAATCACGTAGTATCAAGCGATTGCATACTGTCCTATCCATTTAAAGACAATTTCATCATGAGTGAAACAATCCTTACGTTTGTTAATTTCCAGATAGTACGACATAAGCAAACAAGGACCTCCAACCTTAAACCACCGTATGGTGACGTGACTTACTTGCTAGTCTAAACCCAACATAACATGCTTACGAGAATTTGGTACACCAAGTCACTTATGTTCACTAGCATTGCAGGCATTGTATTGTAGAATTGCTATTAAGTCCCTTCACTATGTAACACAGGATTGCGGATCCTATACATATCCACTCTATCACGGAATGGTGTGGAACCACAACAAAAACCGATTAACTAATAACTAGTATGCATACGAACATCATACCATATAGCAATATTGAGATGAAACATGCGTTACCTTAGTGAGGAATTGGGAAGACGGATTGCCGCAAGAACCGCTTAGTCATGAATGCTTCTTCACTCCTTCAATCGCAATCCCTTTGTTGTTTGCCACTGGTTTTGCCAGTGGTGGTTGGATACATGGTGAAACCAAAGAGAAGGCAACTGGCAGGGATGGAACATTGGCAATGACGGATATATCGGTTTATTGTTGAGCAAATCAGATTTGTCATACACAGATCCTCTCTGTCAGCGATGGAAAGACAGGGGCTTGATTCATTTCTTTTGAGCAGAAAAATATTCAAAATCTATCTCTCTGTCAACGATGGATAGGACAGGACAGGCAAGGCAGAACCAGCTTCAACCAGAGGTAGACAGTGATCAAAACTTTAGAATTTCTGATTGCTCTACCTCGAGCTACTGCATGTGTCTAATTTGTCATGCATGCATCTTGCATGTTGCATGCAAACTAGGACATGTGGCTTACACATCTAAAAGTAAAAACTAAAGAACTAGTGACATTTGTCACTTTACATGCATGCATATCTACCTATTTTTACCAAGTGTCGAATTCTGAACTAAAATTGTCCAAATCACTATGCATGTGTCCAAATCACTTTGTGCATGCCTTGCATGTCACTTTGGATCACTTACAACCATTGCATGTGATATGCCACGAGTTTCTACAAGCCCATAATTGGCATTTCTATGTCTACATTCTATATGCATGTTGTATTTGACCAACTAGGCTCAAACCATGTAGCTCGAGTTTCTTCTAGGCCAAATTTGGCACTTGCAATATGAAACATTACATACACATAGAAAAAACTTTTACTAAAGCCTAAAATCAAGATGGATGATTTTTCATTTTCAACAGTTTGTGTCTCAGCCATGGCCTTGAATCTCTTGAAGCATTCAAAGGCTTCAAATTTTTGCTAAATGAACATGACTGTAGACCATCTAGAATAATCATCTATGAAAGTGATAAAATAGATTGCATCTCCTAAGGACGGAGCTGGCTTTGGACCACAGAGATTGCTATGTACAAGATCCAATACATGCCTTCTTTTGATGGAATGTGATTTGGGAAACTTGCTTCTAGAGTGTTTGCCATAGACGCATGATTCACAAAAGAAAGATTTCCTATCTAACGAAGAAGGAAAATTCAATCCATCAACTAAGCTATTACAACGCATATAGGAAAGTCATCTTGTATTCACGTGTCCAAATCGACTATGCCACAGAACAACATTGTCGTTTACATTTTTATTAGAGATACTAGCTAATGCAACTGAATTAGAGAGTACGTAAAGATTTCTAACTCTAGTGTATGTAGTCAGAGTAGTATCTTTCTCGAATGTTGTACACTGCTCAGATGAGAAAGTAACAATGTAGCCCTCATCAGTCATCTTAGAGACTCAGTAACAGGTTCTTTGATAGCTGAGGAACGTGAAGGACGTTGGGAACACAAATGGATAGATCATTGTTGAATGTGATCTTGACTGTTTCTTTGCCTTCCACACGTATGGTTCTTGAATCTCCGAGGTAGATGAATTGATTTCTGTTGTAAGCTGCATACTCGGTAAACCATTCCTTGCGAGAGGTCATATTTTGGGTAGCACCGATGTCCAAGTACTAGCTATCACAGTCTTTGTTGTTGTTGTTCTAAGACATTAACAAATGTGTATCCTGCTCCTTGAATTCCGCCATGTTGGAGGAGTCTAGCTGTTGTTGTTGTTGATGCTTCTTTGTCTCGTTGTAGATCCGAATATGACACTCCTTGATGTCGTGATTAGCTCTTTTGCAATATCTGTAGAAGATCTTCTTGCACGATCCACCATGCTCACCTTGAGTGTGAGGCTTCTGTTGTTGCTGCTACACTTTATTCTTGACCTTGGAGTAGTCTCTCTTCTTGGTATATAGAGCCATGGATTTGTCTTTGATAGACAGGCTACCAGTCTGTCTCTGCATTTCTTCTTGAAGTAGGTGACCAATCACCTTCTGAAGAGTGAGGTCGGGTTGTGTGGAGATCATCACCACAAAATGTTCATACGACTTTGGAAGAGAAGAAAGCAAGGTCATAACGACATCATCATCATCTTGAAAGAGCATCCTATAGTTGATAACTGATCCAATAAAGACTTGAAGCTGTTGATGTGAGAAGTGATGGCAGTAGAATCAGACATGCTAAGAGTAAAGAACTTCCTTCTAAGATGTAATCTAGTAGTTACATCATGAGTCTCATAGAGATTTGATAACAAATCTAATGCATCCTTAGAGGTTTTGCTGTGGTAACATGGGATATTTGGGAGTCGGCCAGATTGAGTGTGATACATGCTAAGGCCTTCCGATCTTTGATCTTCCATGCCTTTGCTTGATCACCATCTTTTGGTTTCAAGTCTGCACCTTCTACTATATTCCAAAGATCTCTATCTATCAACATCATCCGGAGTTTTAACTTGCCATTTCATGACCTTCAACTTCAAAATATGTCCAAACTTGTTTTTGAACATAAGAAAGATAGGGCTAGAACCATTGAACTTGTCAATGATTCTAGCCTCGTTGGATGATGACGATGAAGAGTTACCTATATGAGACATGATAACAGTAATACAGATAGAGCAAACTTAATCTCTCAGTTTATTTGAGCTACACTCTGATACCAATATGATGGGACAAGAGAGATAAAAGAACGCGAACGGAGAAGAGAGCAAGAATATTGTGGAACAGCTCTCCCATTGCAATCAGTTGCTAGATGCAAAAATAGTCTAATAGAAAACTTCCGCTAAATATAATCGTAGTTGTTAAGTGTTCTAATTGTCCAACAGGATCTTAAAAATTAATTCATACTCTTAAAAGCAAGAGTACAGTCCACCGAAGAGATTAGAGATAGTTTGTGTGTGGTATTACTAGAAATCGGATTCAATGTGAAGTATGGTTCTGAAATAAATGGAAGAGCAGTACGATATCGCGAGTTCCTCAAGCGTCAAAGATAGCCATCGTCTGATCAGAAATTGAGGAGGCGTAGATGTCCATGTTTTGATCAGAGTGAGTAAACAAGTGCGATCAAACAACGATGAAAGTGCATTCAATCACAACAAGCATTCATCTACGTTGTACACAGATAAAAACATGATGTTGCTATATTACACTGAAGCACAATACAAATAGCAATTACAACCAAAACTTGACGGCGTAACTGGGAGGTTCAAATAATACGTCTTATGGACGGAGCAACCAATAATTTGTGCTTGGATGATCTATTTATAGATTTCATCCGTGTATTAAAATAGGGCTCCACAGAGGGCATAGATTGACAAGCGAATTTTCTCAAATTGGTTTCCTTTCGGATTACTTATTTGAAACCAATCTGTGCTATTGAGCATATTCATTGCATATTGTCACAAATTTGTTCTCACAATTTACAGTTACTTAGATGATTAAATGTAAAAGCTTCAGAAGTTGCATACTTGAAAAACAATGAGAAGTTTGCAAGATTGATTTTTTGGACCATGAACTCTTTCTTAGCCTTAGGCAATCTTCTTATTCCACTTCAATCTTATTAGGCTTGTTCAAGGTGTTCTTTGACTCACCTACCAGATGGCAGACAAACATATTTCAACTCTCAAAAAGGCTTCTAACAAATGATGTACCAACGGGACACTCACATGGAAAAAAGAATCTTACAATTTAATCATTAGTCGAGTTGACTGATAATGAGCTGCCTATCTTGCCCATAGAGAGCCAGCGCAGCTGTATCCCCCACCTCATCATCACGCCTCCACAATGAAAAGATAGAAATCACCAGTCAGAACTACAATCAACGCATTTCCACCTCACCATCGCGCCTCCACAATGAAAAGATAGAAATCACCAGTCAGAATTACAATCAATGCATTTCCACCTCCTTTTGTGCTTCCTTCTGTGGCTTCAACTTGCGGCGCTCCATGCTTCCTCCTTGCCTTGCCTTGCATGATAACATGTTTCTGTCTAATGTATGATGGCCCTGAGAGATGGCCTTTTGAATTTGTTAATGTTTGTGTACACTCTTCTGCCTTATAAAGCAAAATTGATATTTTGCACATACTACAATACATACTGCTCTACCAACTATTCCCGATGAACTTGAGTGACTGTCAGTTCAAAGGTGAACAGTTACAGAAAATTATTTGTGTCTCTACTTTTGGCATTCAGAAGTGCAAATCAGTGAGGTTTGGCCTTATCAGGTGCATGATAGAGCGAAAACTGTAATCAATTACTCTCTTGGAAAGCTGTAGACTTGCCATTGCTGCAGGATTGCATTTAGGTAATTAGCAGGATGCTTATCACATTGGCTTGTCTGTTTTCTTTGAAATGTCTTGAACATACTTCTCGTTGTTATTGATTCAGGATTTTTTGCAACACTAAGTATGGCCATGAAGGAGCTCCGTTCTGCTTCTCCTGGCCCAGTAATTCTTTGAATCTTCATAGCCTAGAGAGAGCCTACCATTTTGCCCTCTGGAGTTGAGTCGTTGCATAGATGCTTTCCTAACACCGGCATTGTAGCAAGCTCAGCGAAATTTTCACTTGTCACCGTTGCCGCAGCGATAGCAGCAGCCGCTGCTCGTAGAGACATGTTGCACATGGCTTCATGGAGGGTCTTCTCTGTTCAAGGCTTGCAAATTAATCCATGATGGTATTCTGAAGTGTAACTCTTGCAAAGAAAAATTCTGTGGGTTTTATTCTAATTTTTTATAAAAATAAGTGATAGACAGGTATATCTATCTCTATTCACCTTAAATCTTTTATGCATAGTGTTTACACTATGATCCGTTGGTGTTTGCACAACACATCTATTTACACAAGCCTACAGTAGACTATTTTTTATATGCCAGAAGTCTACCATAGATCTTTCTTCTCTATCTCAGTTAGACTTGCTAATAAACATATTTGATCAAAGTGGCCACCAAAATCTCTTCATATGCACTAAAACCTTGCTCTTTCTTGTAGTGAAGTTGGAAAATTTAGGGGAGCTGTGTAAACTGGACTTAAGGTCAAATGGTTTTCATGGTATGGTTCCAGCATCGATAGCAAACTGTTCCAACCTACGTGGACTTTACTTGAATGATAATGTTCTTTTCGGATATGTACCAGCAAATATTGGAAGCCTATCAAACCTTAAAACTTTGAATTTAGCCAACAACAGACTGGATGGAAGTATCCCTTCCCAGCTTCAAGGATTAAAATCTATTCAAACAGTCAACTTCTCTAAAAATTTGCTTACAGGCACGATCCCTTGGAGCTCTCAAACTGTACTTGTCATATCTGGATTTTTTCTGAAAACAGCCTTACAGGAAATATTCCTAGTGAGCTTGAAAGTCTTTCAGCTTTAACTTATTTTTCATTGAGAGAAAACAATTTCAAAGGGAAAATTCCAACATCTCTTGCAAACTACTCTCTGCTCATGTCGTTGGATCTAGATAGCAACTTGTTGGATGGTTTTCTACCTCTGGAGCTTGGAATCTTGAGGAATCTTTAAGTCCATAGGCAGTGTACCTCAAGCAATGGGAAATATCTCTTCCTTGCAGGTATTGATACTGGGACATATCAATTTATTTGTTTCAATTCCTTCAAATTTTCAATCAAAATTTCTAAAGGTGTTAGACCTACAAGATAATGGGTTCAGTGGACATCTCTCACCAACATTTACCAATCTTTCATCACTGAATGTCTTGACTATGGAAAGAAATTTTCTCAGTGGAACTGTTCCTACCATTTTTGGATCATTGCAATTTCTCTTCATTGGCAAAAACAATCTTTCAGGGGTGATTCCATTCCAGCTGGGAGCTCTAAATCAGCTGAAGTTGTTGTCCCTTCTTTTCAAAAACTTGGGTGGTAGAATACCAACAGAACTCTCAGGATGTTTGAACTTGAAAGTCCTTGATCTTCAAAGCAACCTGTTGTGCGGCCCCATTCCATCTTCATTTGAAGCCTTGCAAAACTTAAAAGTCCTTGAACTCGGTTCAAACAATCTCTCAAGAGAAATACCATCTACTTTTGGAAGCTGTCTCTCCTTACAAATTCTAGACTTGAGCAATCAGAGGATATCATGAAACATTCCACAAAGTTTGACTGGGCTCTTGAACCTTGAAGTACTATCATTAGGTAATAATCATATAGAAGGTCCTATTCCTTCAAACTTTATTAAACTGAAAAATTTGAAAGTGATAAACTGCTATGGAAACATCCTCTCTGGGAGCCTACCTCTCAACTTGGGTAATCTCCAAAATTTATGTACGCATAATTGGTGGTGCTCCCTTTGATATCGGGAATTGCAGCAATCTAATCATTTTAGAGCTAAAGCACAATCTTTTGGAGGGATTCATACCTCCTCAACTGAGGACTTTGTTCAAGCTTCGAATCTTGGATCTGAGTCATAACAAATTTTTCGACAGCATACCAGAGATAATTATGCATTGCAGGCAGTTGGCAAACATTGATCTTGGGAATAACCAATTGATTGGACAAATTCTCCCTACCATGGATAAACTCCAAAAGCCCCACTCTCTCTCTCTCTCTCTCTCTCTCTCTCTCTCTCTAACAAACAAAAACACAAACACTATGCACATACACAAATAACATTCAGGGAATATGGAGCAGCTAACTTGTGGTATGAGAGGGTAGAGACATAGAGCCTCATTCACGGCCGCATGCAAATAGTGTAACTCATCCACATGTTCTGATGTCAAAAGTTCACAAAACTTCGACCACAACACTTGTCAAATCTGCACTGATTTTATCCACCACATGCGGATTGTTGCAAAGCAGGTAGACTAGCCACGAAAGAGTTATGGTGGTTGTATTGCGTCCTACAAGAACAAAGTTGAGAATAGAATCCTGGAGGTCTTTGTCTTTGTACATAACTTTTCCGTCCTCAATCATGAATCTGGAAAGTTGATCCTCCCTAGTCTACCAAAAATACATAGGATTGTGTTTTAGGAGGCACATTTTATATTTGCAAGTAAAATTACAGAGTGTTACTTTCAGAAAATAGCACGACAGGCTGGAGCTTGAAAGTAGAGGATGACGTTTTCCTCATTGTTCTTGTTGCATTGCATTTCAAAAGGCCATTATTCTCATTTTGAAAGGTAGATACATTTCTACAATTTTGAGGTGTAGAATCGCACTATTCGACCTGTTCAAGGGACAGCCATCACACCGATTTTCCATGTAGATAAGTTATCCACGCAGGCTCCTTCAAACAGATCTGGCAGTGGCCATCATGAAGCAATTTGAGCAAATTTCCAACAGTGCTTGTTGTTTTTTGAGATAGCCTACGTCTTTCTTTCATGACATTTTTCTATGACAGCCTTCAACAGGTCAACGTGGTTGTTTAAAGGCAGTTTCTTGCAGTCATTCATGTGGTTTTGTAGGAAACCATGCTCATCTTTCCATAAACTGCTCTTTCATGTCCACGAAACTCCAACAACGCATCACAATCCTTTCTGAAACAATGAACACTCAACCCACCTCTTCAAGTAGTTTTTAATTACTGAGCATATCTTACCAAATAATCGGTTGATTGGCAATTCGGAGCTCAAACAGCTTATTGGTGATCTTGATTACTATTTGTAATTACAATTTCTAGCAAATGTTTGTAATTTAATTTCACTCACCAAGTTAGTGATTTAAAGCAGTTATTGGATGAATTTAAAAATGTTTTTCCAAATAAATTGCCAAATGTTACCCAATCAAGTAGGGAAGTAGACCATACTATAGATCTAGTTCTTGGAACTACACCTTCTAGCCAAGTAAAAGGGGAGGTTGCACATAAAAAGCGTCTCCTAAGAGCAATCTCGGCCTCCTCCTTGTATTTGATCTTGGAAGGATAAGACATTCATGTTTTTTAGTCTTGATTCAAAAGAGGGGAGACAACCCTAAAGAAGCATCATAAATTCTTTAGGATGATAGCATTTTTGGCCTCTTGGAAGCAACTCAACGAAAATTCAAGGTCTCATTATCTTTTCAAAATCCTCAAAGTACGAAGTCAAAAATCCAATTTGTTTGACCTTTGCAAACAATCTAGCATCCTCTAGAATATGTTTAGTGTGCTACATTTTATACTACACAACACCCCCTTTCTGTTACTCTCGAAACAAAAAATGGCTTCCTAACACTTTGAAAAATGTTTTGCCATCAAGTTCAAGAGACATCATAAAGAATCATGCATTCCTAGCTAGATATCAATAACAATGAACCACTTTGCAAGTCCTTCTAGAATGGAATTTTGCCTCTTGGTCTCTAACAATCTTGATACTCATCAACTATTAGAGAGCAGCGTAGGGAAATTATAGTCTTCCACTCACTTTAGGGTTTACCCAATCTGGGTTGTCATCCACCTCTAGGGCTTCTTCCAAAGCTTTCTTGAACCCAATAATAAGCAAATGTCTTGCAATGATCCAATTTTAATTGATGATGCCTCAAGTAACTACTTACCAAACTTCTTTTACATGTTCATGATTGCTACATATTCACATCTTTGTCATTGGATAGCAAATTTCATTGGAAAAAAGTTTTTAGTTTTACCATAGGAATTGCTTACATGTCTATTTTGGATTGTCTAGCCCCTAAAATTTCATGATGACTCAAACTCTAGACTCTAGACTCTAAATTGTAGAGCAATTGGTTTGGACCTTTAGGACATTGAGTTTTGATATCTCTTTGAATAAGTTAGCTATGTTAAGATGTTTGTTTAAAATAAAAATTTGATTGTTGTTTAGTTTTCTATGTTGATTAGGGAGGTTGCATTGTGATTTGCAATATTCATGGTATGTGGTTCCAACTTTTAACATTTCTCAAAAATTCACAAATTTCAAATGTTAATTCACTAATTAGATTGATGTTAAGTCACAAAAAATGTTAAAAAAAATTTCCATCAACGTTTCTGAGCAACTACATTTCTCTGCTTTTAGGACATTTAAACCCTAACACATTGAGGGAAAAAGGATATGATCAAAAAGTCGTCTGAAATTGCCCACATTCTAGAGCACTCATTTGGTTCATAATCCACAATAGATCTTTTGAAAATAATAGCCACTACGACCTATATTATCATTGCACCATCAATCGTGTTGTTATTGAACTTGATAAACATATCACTTAAAAGATAAACTAATGTAGCCATTAAAGAATGTTGCAAGCGGATTAAACTCTTTCCAATGGTGGAAAAAAAATGGGCCAACGGATTGTGGAGAAAAAGGAAAGCCAGAGGTGCATGAGGTTTGAGGGCAGTTGAACTGACCTTGATCATTTCTTTGTGTATTCCGAACTGGTTTAGGGCCTCTTCACATGCTGCCATACCCTCTTCACATGCTTTTTCTGTAGTGCGCTGACAACTGTAGGTAAAATGATGGTTTTGTAGAGTAGACCATCCTGATAATAGCTTTTATACATGATGATTGTTAGAATTATGACAACAACATGGGTTCTGAGCAAAACATGTAGCTAACAGTGCGCTAGACAGGCACTATTAATGCCTAGAAGTAGAATAAGCAATGAAGATCCAGCGAAAGTGCGCTAAGAGAGAGATCAACGGATGTTGGCAAGAATCGTTGAGAAAATCTGCTTGGAGGTCATTGAACACCCGAGTTTCTGATCTTGTTTCTCAGTTTGATTTGGGAAGCCTTCTTAGATCCAAGGAGAGATTTCCGTCTAAATATCGGAACAAAAAAGACGACTCTGGCATTTGTGCCTTTGTGAGTAACTGTCATCAATAGCATTTGATTTGCCAGCAACACGAATTTTCTCCTCCACGACTTCTTGTGGTAGATCTTTACTATAATATAAGAGTCTTGTGAACTGCCATTAGAGTCTCTGCACCTGTATGGCGCACTTGAATGGCGCCATGAAAAATGCCACCCAGTCCGATTCCATCCCTCATCAGCTTGTTCAAATTGACAATGATGTTGTTGGTCTTCACAGACACGTTGTTAAACGTGCAAGAAAACCTCAAAACTGAATTGCACCTCAAACTGAATCGCACCTCAAAACTGAATTGCACTATCCAGTATTCAGAAGAAGAAGTAGGTGAAGGTGTGCAGAAATGTGGAAGCAACAACAATAGTTGATAACAACGATCATGTGGAGTCACCACACATTATTTGTGTTTATGTGGCGCAACTAGAACGATCGAGGAGAGATCATCGAGAACAAATACAAAATAATAGTAAAATGGAATGGAAAGAAGAGGAAGACATCGCGAAAGGAGACCCTCAGACATCGCGAAAGGAGGCCCTCTTCTGGGACAACAACAAACGATGGAGGCCAAAGCGGCTGGAGGGCTGGAGCGATGGAGGCCATACAGCTGGCTCGTTGATGCAGGCCAGAGGGATGGAGAGATGGAGGCCAGAGGAGGGAGCTGGTTTTTTGAATATGCATGCATGGGAGGGCCATGGTCATGCATCCTCCTCCCCATACATGCATCCTCTTTTGTTAAATTTTTAGTTAGAAAAAGCTCATGCATGGGTGAGGGGAGGAGGATGCATGGGTGCACCCATACACATGCGCAAAACTGTACATAAGTTTATATATATATATATATATATATATATATATATATAGAGAGAGAGAGAGAGAGAGAGAGAGAGAGAATGTTGGCTGTGATGGAGAAAAACCGATTCTTGCATTTTCATTGGGACACACGTGCCCTAAAACGTCTTTGACGTGCAGTTGAAATATTATGAAGTGTGATTGAAAGGCACGTGGCTGTAGAAACTTTTCGAAAGAGAAAATGTGCAGAAATTTCTGGAAAGAGAGAACGTATATTTGCTATGGGGGAGAGAGAGAGATAAGCGTGCTTCGTGAAGGGTTTTTTTTAAATTAATTTAGGGTTAGGGTGTTTTTAGGGTTTGCAGAGAGAAAATAGCAATAATGTCAGGGGTGGAGAGAGAATGAGAGAGAGAGAGAGAGAGAGAGAGAGAGAGAGAGAGAGGGGCATGGCCACACATGACCAATTTTGTGGTGCACTTTTGGGAAGTCAACCACTTTTGGATATGGAGAGCACATTGCAAGCCCTAGTTCACAAATGTGCAAATGTGTTACTGTATTTGAGAACTCAATTTATTATTAACTAAATATTTGATCTCTTTTTAGGCATTATCTAGATCTAGTTGTTGGATGTGCTAAGTGCATCTACTTAATATCACCCCACTATACAAAAGTGGATGGGCATTCTAGATGTCTATCCCAAATGTGCATTATGCATGAAAAGAGAGAGAGAGAGAGAGAGAGGAGAGAGAAAAGACTTGTATAAATATGTAGATCAGATCCTTGTTCATCTTGAGAGTCATGGAGGTCGAGGAACGGGAGCCCCTTATTGCACCCGCCCAGTGGGCGGCCCCAGCCATTTTTGGCACGATCCTGGTTCTCCATCTTCTGACGCGTGCCCTTGAGCTTCTTATACCAGTATGTGCTGTACACTTTTCTGTTTTTTGTGGTTGCTGAATGAGCATTATGTTTTCAAACCATTATTCTCTAGATCAATTAAGACGCTTGGTTTTTACTTCCTTCACTTTTTGCTTATCTTGAAGTTTAATTTATTTTCTGTTGATGAAATGATATAATTTGATGTGCCTATAATTGAGATATATAGATGGCATGTCTGCGCAAAATGTTTCTGCTTTACTGTATTTATAGTTTCGTTAAGCTAGTCTAATATGTGTGTAAGTTAAGAGCAATAATTGGTATTAAAAACGGCTATTTATTGCCTAGGAAATGCTTTTATTGACTGTGTTACACGTCACTCATTCGGCAAATGAAGCGCTTGCTTATTGTAGGTTACATCTTTGAAATTTAGGTTACTTCAGTTTAGGTTAGTTTATTCCATCAAGCTATATTTTCTGGAACAGACCAATTATCCTGCAGTGACACCTAAATTTTGGGTCACAAGCTA
The DNA here is from genome assembly GCA_029204225.1 of Diphasiastrum complanatum. Lineage (NCBI taxonomy): Eukaryota > Viridiplantae > Streptophyta > Lycopodiopsida > Lycopodiales > Lycopodiaceae > Diphasiastrum > Diphasiastrum complanatum. Next base: position 26,311,384 of record CM055114.1, read on the forward strand.
GCCAGTGAAAATTATGGACACTCGACATTTTAGATCAAATTGGAAAAGAAAGGGTAACTATGCACGGTATACACTATTGCATAAATTGAATTTCTCTCATCTACTCAAATTATTAACCCGCATGAACTTGCAAAATCAATTCAAAGTTCATGAAGCACATTTTGTTAGAACATATTAAGGCCGTAGGGGATAGTCTGCTAACATTATCAATTCAGCCCTGCTAAGCGGTGAATGATACTTTATAGAAATTCTAAACTTAGGAACCATTCTGATTGACAATTATCCACCTTGTAGAAATTAGGGCGTCTTCAAGTTCTTTCTCAATAAAAAATCTGGTAGACTCATCATACTCCCATAGTTGCTTCAGATTGCCTTCCGGACCATCAGGCATTTTGGAATGCTTGTTCTGGAACAAGATCTTTTTGACTCTCTAGTGTATTGCTGTATAGTGCATGTTGGATGTGATGTATATTTTCACTCTCATGTGCGTGCATAGACTTCGCAGTTACAAGTTGGCACGTGTTGCTAGAATTGGCCATTCTACTAGTACAGATGGTCACAAAAACAAGTTGTGTCCAATTTCTCATGAGCATGGTTTTACTTAGTGCGGACTTGTAAAGCAGAATCTAGTTTTGAGAACCTTGAGATTTGGCTCTCATAACAGCTCCTGTCATTCATTGACCCGATTCTTCACATTTATTCATTGTTGAAATTCATGCTAGTAATGTTGAATTCGGCTTCGTCCGTGTGAAAACAAGTGGGTTATTGCTTATGACTCGTTTGGTATACAATTGTTGGTTGTTGTCTTTTTCCTCTGTTAAGTGGTGGCACTATCTATATTGTAAACTTTTTTACTTAGTTACCCATCTTCAATATCTTTAGTATCTTTTCAACATTGTCTTGTGACAACGTTGCTAGGCTTCTCTCACAAAGCCCTGTACCTTTTATATCCATTAGTGAGCTAGTGAGTCAAATTATGCTACATATGCTTTATCTTGACACCTTGCTACTTTAAGGCTACTAGTTTTTGACTTATCCTCTGATTGGCATACCAAGTTACCTCCTTTGTACTTGGAGCATCCCGGTCTTTGTGCCATTTTACCAAATTTTGAAGAACGATTCATTTGTGTCTTCATGTTTCTTATGGGATAGTTTGTTTTATTGTTATTGTTGTTTATGGGTCTTGTCTTACTTTGACTATTTTTTTAAAACCCTTACTATCTCATAACCATTTAGAAGGACCGGTGTCACCATGATGACCGTGTTTTTTGCAATCTTTGAAAATATATTTTTTTGCATGAACATACCAAAGAAAGATTTCCAACCACCAATGAGTCGTTGAATCACACAAATTCCAATGAAGGTTATGAGATCTCAACTCTAAATATTTATGATCTTGTGCTACACCAATTTCAGCCCACTTTCTCCATTTTGGAAAATTCAGCTTGTAGTCCTTTGATGCCACATAACCGAGTTGCCAGCTGAATATTTTTTGTATATGCTTTTAGCTTGCCCAATATTCTTTTAAAAAGCTTTTAGGATCTTTTGGCCAAATTTTCAAAAGTATGTCTTGCTGGTTACGAATGGAGATTTAGCATCTATACATTCTTCGTCAAACCAAGGATTTTCGAGGAAAGAGCCCCTTTTCCACTTTGCACCATTGTTGATTTTGAAAGATTTTTGTTGGCACTTATCATGATAGTTTCATAAAAGCTTTTCTATTTGCTAGAGACATAATTTCTCCATAGCTACAAGATAGGTCATCTTGTGCTAGATGAACCTCTTTTATGAGTGCATACCTTAGAAACATGTTCCGACCCTATACGGAACGTACAGTACGTTCTGGAACGTACTGGGTCGGAACGTTTCTTTTAATACAAAAAACAGGTCTTGGAATGCTCCAACAATTTCAGTTAATGAGAACCAACTGCAGTGGCCACATTGATTCCAAGCACATCTGTATACTGACATTGATTCCAAGCGCATCTGTATACTGACATTGATGCCAAGCGCATCTGTGTCCTAACATTGAGTATTCATAGCTTGTGAATCATAAACGATTCAACATTTGCATGATATTATTTCACATGAACAAAAACCTACCTCCTTCTGCAATGCGTCCAGATTTGTTGGAACAAATTCTCATTCTTGATACAGATGCGCTTGGAATCAACTGCAGTTGGATATGATCCAAGCGCATCTGCAACGTAGATGACTCCAGCGATCTCCAGCATATTGTTTTATAGGTTGAAGTCAATATCGCTGTTTTTTTCCTTGTTACAAAAACACCCACTCTCAAGCTAGATCATCCTAGAATTTCTTTGAGCCAGCTAGCTTTTTGCCCCATCACTCCGCTTTGCATCATAGCTGAGCGCGGTAGAGAAACGGTAGGAAGAGCGATGTTACGCGATATCACAGTATCACGGTTTCTCATCAGCTTTGTAGATGACTGCTTGAGCACTCTCGATCCTTCTATGAAAATCCCTCATCAAGATAATATCACCTAATTTGTATTTGGCTATATCAAGGTTGATTTCTTTGAATGAATCTTCACTATCCAAGTTGTGATTAAAAAAAATGGACTTTGGGAGCAAAATAGGAAATGCATAAAAAGATTACTGTCTCTTCCATTATGATTTTCAGCCGTGTATTGATTCTTGTCATCTATTTGGTTAGTTTAATTGATCCCTCCAAAGAGTTTTGAATGAAATAAGCCACTCCTCCAAAGCATGACTTCTATCCCCTTTTTTCATTCCATAGAGAGTAGCGATGAACTTGATAATGAACAAGTTTCAGTCAAGATGATATTTGTATCCTTTGCCATTTCACCAAGTCATTTTTCAGTGGAACACGTCGAAATGTGAGTGTTTTGGAATGTTGTCCATAACACTTTTTTTACTAAATTATTTTACCCTCAAACTCAATATAAACCAATAAAAACATAAAAATACCAATAAAAACAAATTACAACAAAAAATATTAATAAAAAACATAAAAGCCAAATAAAATATCACTAAATACCAATTCAAAACCAATTTTTTTATTTTGCAATGATATGGGAAACTATAATTTGGTTTCTTGGATCGTATTTCGGAACACATTTTTAAACGCTCTATGCGACTATGCTTCACTTGAACCAACACCTTTATGTCAAGGAAAACCATTGCAGTTTCAAAAACCAGATTTAGCTTTAAGCACTTTTCGGTCTCATAGACCACCTCGTCCTATTTAATTGATTGAACATCCTTTTAAAAGGCTTTATTCCTCTGTAAGGCTGCCCATTTCCTTCTGATCTCCACTGTTTGACTTTTGTCCATTCAACGCTTATATTCGCTTCTTGATTAGGTGTAAGGTCTTTATCAACATAAACTTGAGTGCCTTGTAGTTTCCCTCTATTGTGCAATACAAATTTCCTTGCTTTAGTATTCAGAAATTTGACCAATATGATCCTAGCCTTGTTGCTGGGTACATGTGAATTAGTAGCGGACTACTTTACTTGGGTGAAAGATCTGCAACTTATTGCAGTTGGAGAAAGTGTTCCGGATTCAATGCTGGTATCTTTCATGCTTAATAGTCTACCTTTGGCTTATCAGAACTTTGTGATGGTGTTGTCGTTATGGGAGATGAGGCCTTCTTTCGATGAGTTGAATGCTATATTGCTACAGGAGGAAATGAGGCGACAAAATATTGTCAACATGGATGATTTCAAGGAGCAGGCATTCCTAGCAAAGAGACAAGAGCAAAGTTCCAAGAAGGGTGGCAAAGGGAAAAAGAAGAAGAAGTAGCAAGATTAAGAAGTGAATAGTTAATTCAACTAGAAGATGGAAAGGAAGCAGTTCGAAAGGGAAAGTGCTTCATTTGCGGAAAATCAGGGCATTACGCAAAGGAGTGCTGGCACAAGAACTTCAAGAAGACGCAGGATGGAAATTTTGCTAAAGAAGGACTTATACAAAATTAAGTGCCTTGGATTTTGAAGATTGTGAGTTGTTTTCAGCATCGACATTTTCTAGTTACTTCTCAACAGAAGAGGAGTGTTGGTTTATTGATTCAAGAGCTTCTAAGCATAGGACTCTGTTGCGCCGGCGCCTCAAAGGGCGTTGGGACTTGAGCGGTTTCCCCAACATGCGCTTAAGTCTAACATTCATCCATCATGAACTTACGTAAAAGCCAACTTAGAAAACATAACACGCTTAACCATTCAGACTTAAGAAAACTGGAATCCCAACCAACTCGAAAGCCAACTTAGAATTTGTCCCCAAAAGGTAACCAAAGGCAAAGACAAGCCACACATGAAACCCAAGGCATAGTGGTCGCCAAACTGACCAAATGGCAGAGCGGCGAGCCACACGTCTGCGACGTGGACCCTTAGGCGCCAGAGACGCAAAAAGGTTGTAGTAAGGGTCCTTCCACTTGGACCAGTCCCGGAGGCGAAACCAAAATGGTAATCATCCCCAAGGATCAACTTTATTAAATTTGGAAGAGGTTACATTCATACATAGACTGACTGGTCTTGGGGCCACCAACACGTGCTGGGCATTGTGCTTGGCTCGCGCTGGTAGAGGGAGCTAAGACCTGGCGACTGGATTTCTGGCGCTGGTTGAGCTGCCCAAGTTTTGTCTAAGCCTGCTCTCTCTCTCTCTCTCTCTCTCTCTCTCTCTCTCTCTCTCTCTCTCTCTCTCTCTCTCTCTCTCTCTCTCTCTCTCTCTCTCTCTCTCTCTCTCTCGGGACCCATGTCTGGGACTTAGTTTTTTTTGCTGATTAAGCCTGACAGAATCAGTCTGGCTCCCGGACATGGGTCTCGGGAGCCGTCCCGGCGGCAGAATCAACTAGGCTCCTGAGTAAGCCATGACTCAAGCTCCAAAGTTAGCTCATGACTTGTGACTACTTGGCTGGCTCACCACAGGTCGGAGGCTCAGTCCTTGACTTCCTAACTTGCTCTGGGACCTTTAGGGAGTGTCACAACTTAGAGTCTTACGGGGCATCTTGGTGCACCTGAGTCAGCTTTACAACATCCTCCCCTCGTTTGAAAAAGCTGATGTCCTCATCAGGGCCAAACTAGACCTAGGACACATGGCACGGGCTTAATTCACCGGCCTTAACAACTTAAGTTAAAGATACATTGGCAGTAGCACAGGAAAAGTGTAGATCAAGTTCACTTACGTAAAACTTGTGTAAAGCGGCAAGTGATTTATTGACAAACTAAGAAAGATACCTGGAAGTTCCTTGAACTTTAGAGTGGTCGTTAATGTTCATGAAGAAGGCATGCCGCCGGGTAGAGCATTATGTGCCAATCTAGGAAAATGGCTGTTGCGTTGATTTTTCGCCAGGTAATCCTTCAATATTTCAAGGGCTCCCGCCTTAAATTTGTCTTCGTACTCCCAAGAAGCCTCAATGAGTGGAGCCCGTAGCCACTTCACTAGATATTTGCGTTGAATGCCAGTTCGCTTTCTATGTCCCAATATTTGTTCTGGTACAAGGTGTCTCTTTGTATTCTCAAGTGCCATTGGTGGGTGACGGAGTTCGTGTTGTCGATGAAATCGCTCATTCGGTTTGTACCGTTTGAGTAATGAGATGTGAAACACATTGTGTATATCCAAGGTGGATGGCAACACCAATTGATAAGCCACTGGGTTGATCTTTTTTGTGACATAATAGGGCCCAGTGTGAAGGATTTCAGATCATTCAAGATCCAATCCATGTTCCTGATCTTTGGTTACAATAAGGAGCAAACCAACAATCCCTGCCAATGTAGAAAAATCAGCATCTACATACAAAATGAGATGCAAACTCTAAGAGATAATGATCAAACATGAACCAAAACATAAAAATAGTTGTTGTTCGTACAATTACAATACCCTACTGTATTTCACACGTGTGGAACCGAAAATAGCAATAAATGATCATTCTACACATAGAATTGCAAGATAACATCATGAGAGGGCACCAATTAGTAGAACCCAAAGAGAACCATGTATAATGATGAAATGAGAGAGAGAAGAGAGATGTGTCTCTCCACGAGTTTCCTCCTTTTATAACAGGTCCAAACCCTATTTGGCCACTTGGTTTTCCCTCCAAAATGCTAACCCTACTATTTTTGGGTCTAGATTCAAAGTACCCAACATTCAAATTTGAATCTCTCTTAAACTCGACTACCAACTTTCCTACACTTTCAAAAAGTGTTTATTGAATGTATTTTAAACTAATATAACTTCAAAAAGTTTATCTCTAAGTCTAAAATGAGTTTTGGCCTCATATTGACAATTTACCAAAATATGACTAAACTTGTTGAAATCTCTCACACTCCCCCTTCAACTAGTTTTGGCATAGTTTTAACCATACTACTTTGATCCAACTTTAGAATGATCTCCATCCTAAGTATAGATCTCCTTTCTAAGGTTCTAAAGTATCTTTCATAATTGATATAGAGAATAGTGTCCAAATTGGATGCTTCACTATTTCTTACATCAATTTTACACATCAAGATATAACTAGAACATGAAAAACCAAATAGAATGTGAATGAAATGATTCCTCCATGTTTCAAACTTTGAACTCTCTGGAAAATTACAGCGACCAAACCATAAATGTGAGTGATGACCATTTGCTCGCTTGTCTCTTCCAACTTTGTCCTTTCTTGATATGTCTCCACCATAAAACTCCATGAATGAGCCTCCATCTCCATCTTGCCACAAGATATCATCAACACTTGATGACTTGGCCATGAATGAGTGACATAATGAACCTCCAATAGCTTCATTTCCATCAGCAAAACCAGCCAAGAATGCTAGTACAACTCCAACAATAAGATATTGCAAGACAATGTAGCTAGTTTGTCCATTTTTTTTGACAATTTGCACACATCCACATGAAATTGCTCAAACATGAGATAGTACAAGTAAAGTGGTCTTGAATAACACTTCCTTGCTACTCCTTTGACCTTACTTGAGTCTTCAACAAGTTGCAAAAACAGATCCATAACATCTTTGCCAATTACCTCTCCTTTGATGCTCTTGACTAGCTCCAAATTGCCATCTCTCCTTTCATGTTGTTAAAGCCCTTTGAGACCAACCTCTTGATCTTCCGTTTGACCATCAAAGTCATTGAACAAACTTTGTTTTCCAGATCCATTACTTGCGTTTCCAGCATGAATACATCCATGTACTTGCATAGCATCATCTACACAAGAAGATTCTCCAAAACATGTGAGTAAAGCAAAGTGAGTCGCTTCCACTTGCTTACCTTTCTCTTGATCATCAAAGATATCAAAGATATGAATATTTTCAGACCTGAACCTTTGGAAATACTCCCTCTCAAACATATGATCTAGATCCAACAAGATCTCATCAATGCTTGATCTCAATTTCCACAAAGGTTAGTGAAAACAATGCCACCAATGTCACCATCATAAATCAAAAGATAGATTCCAAACTTTTCATCCAACATGAAGTAGAGTAGGTGAAGATGAGTATCAAACCTAATAAATCCAGCCTTCTTGAGTCCATAACAAGCCTCAATAAGCTCACCAAGGAGATCTCCCTTGCCTTGAAGAAATTGCCTCTCGATTTGCTCCATGTAGTCTTCTCCAACCAACCTTTTGCCATCCCGACCATGAGTGATCAATTCACAGTCATAGAATCCTTTGAGTTGATGAAGAGATGTGAGATCCATGATTTGGATCTTCCCAAGAGCCAATCTTCCATTGCTCTTTTCCTCATAAGACTCCCTCTTAATGATTGCATCATAAGAAGTAGAAACCTCAAAGACATTAGAAGCCATGAAAAAAATGATTAGTACCTTCAACATAAGGATGATTGAAGTACTCTCTTTTTTCAAACAAGAACTTCTACTCAATGATTTAGGTAATGATAATGATTCTTCCTCACTATCATTCACAATGACATCATTCAAAGTACATCCTACTTTGAACTCTTCACATACTTCTCTTTTTCTTGACTTGTGACTATCTCCCTCACCAAGTCTCTTGATAGAACCATTTGATCTACTCTCTTTGTGAAGACATGTGACTCGACTTGCTGCAAAAATGACTTTCTTGGACTCATCACAAAAGAATGTAGAAGAACCACCTCCTTCATGCATGCCCCTAGCAACATCTTTTTCCATATGATCAAAGAAATCATTAACAACAATCTTTTCCAAGGAAGAACCTTCACCACCTCCATTGATATAGTTAGCTCTTTCCTTACATGCTTGCACTTGCCATGAAGAACCATTGAAACACCATCATTATCCTCAAGACTAGCCAAGTTAGCACAAAGATGAACATCTCCAAGAAGCATATTAGATCTTGACCTAGATCTAGCATAAGGAAGCTTTTTTTTTGCATAAGATCCACCAATCTTATTGATGCTAAAAGGGAACTTTGGAAAGTTGAGACCAATCTCCTTTTCCATTTCATCCTTTTTGTTAGCCATAACAAAAGCATCAAGCTTGAAAAGTCTACCTTGTCTATTGTCCCTAGCAACTAAGATTTCTTCCTTTGTAATGAAACAAGCATCACCACCAAACTTTATCATGTATCCTTTCTCTATCATTTGACCAACACTTAGCAAATTCTTTGAAAGTGAAGTAATGTAAAGAACATCATCAAGTCTTGCTTTCCTATTAGTAGAAAGACAAATAGGAATTGAACCAATGCCTTCAATCACACACTTACCACCATTGGCCATGTGAATTGCTTTCTTGGCTCCATCATAAGTGACCAAAGAAGTAAAGAACTCCTTGTGACTAGTCATGTGTGAACTAGCTCCACTATCAATCCACCATGAATCTTTGTCACCTTCACTTGATATTAGACTTGAAGAACACATCAAAAGAGAATCACCACCACCTAGATCCTCATCATTAGTAGTAAAGTTGATTTGCTTGCTACCTTCATCTCTTTGCTTCTTCAAACATTCATTAGCAAAATGCCCTTTGATTCCACAATAGAAGCATTTCAACTTAGACTTATATTTCTTCTTGCCAAAAGAGGAAGTCTCACCTTGATCTTGCCCTTTAGACCACTTGCCTTTGCCTTTGCCCTTGAACTTACCTTTGATGAACATAGCCTCCTCTTCATAATGAGACGTCGATGTAGCCACCTCCTCTTGATTGAAGCCTAAACTCCTCATTCACCAAGATCTCTTGCAAATCCACAATACTTGGCAAAGTCTTTTGAATAGCAAAACTTTGAACAAGATTAATATGATCATCCAACAAGCCATTAAGTATAACTTGAAGAAGTTCTACCTCCTTAATGCTCTCATCAATACATGCTAACTCATCATTGAATGCTTTAACCCTCAAAACAAAAGCATGAGTACTCTCTTCCTTCTTTTGCAAACTTTGAAAGATTTGCCACTTACCAACTTCCTTGAGAAGCTCATTGGTAACATTCATCTTTATCATGTGTAGAGCCCTTTTGGCCCTCTTATCATACCTCATTCGATCTTGTTGAGTTTCTGGTCTCTCCTCCAAACCTACAACAATATCCAAAACATCATTCATCTCAAGAAGTGATTCCATCCTCACTTTCCACTTGAATAGTTACTTGAGGTAAGCCTATCATTGCCTTTCCAACATGAATCCACCACTTGTAGCCATGTTGCAATGACCTGATCTTCTTCTTTCAACCTGTTCCAATGCACAAAGCACTCTCTTGAAATGTCAACAAATGAACTCAAGAAAAAATCACAAAGATATGGAACCTCTCAAATCTCTTCTAGCACTTCTAACTAGAAAATCAACACATAGAATAGTGAAATCTTGATCAACCTATGATCCATCCTCAATCTAATGATTCTTGCCACTTCCTAAGATTGAAACACACTCAAATGAAGTTCAGTAACCTCACAAACTAGAGATCCAATCAAAATTAGGGTTTTGACAAAATCACAAATAATTGAATATCTCAAATTCTACATGCAATTTCTAAAAACTTGATATATTATCTTGTAGCCTCCAATGAGACCTTACTAATGCATCAAAAATCGGCTAATTCTAGTAAACCAAGTGTGAAATCGAAATTGATCAAGTATATAAACCTATATTGAGTTTTGACCTACAAAAGATCAATTCTACACATGCAAAAATGCTGACTTTTGAGTAGAAATCAATCTAGCATGCTCTAATTCCTCCAAATCTTTGATAAATGTGGTTGATCCTTTCATAACCTGAAACACAATAGCTCTAATACCATGTGAAGGATTTCAGATCATTCAAGATCCATCTGGCCCTGATCTTTGGCTACAATAAGGAGCAAACCAACAATCCCTGCCAATGTAGAAAAATCAGCATCTACATACAAAATGAGATGCAAACTCTAAGAGATACTGATCAAACATGAACCAAAACATAAAATATAGTTGTTGTCCGTACAATTACAGTACCCTACTGTATTTCACACGTGTGGAACTGAAAATAGCAATAAATGATCATTCTACACATAGAATTGCAAGATAACAACATGAGAGTGCACCAATGAGTAGTAGAACCCAAAGAGAACCATGTATAATGATGAAATGAGAGAGAGAAGAGAGAAGATGTGGCTCTCCACGAGTTTCCTCCTTTTATAACAGGTCCAAACCCTATTTGGCGACTTGGTTTTTCCTTTAACATGCTAACCCTACTATTTTTGGGTCTAAATTCAAAGTACCCAACATTCAAATTTGAATCTCTCTCAAACTCGACTACCAACTTTCCCCACACTTTCAAAAAGTGTTTATTGAATGTATTTTAAACATATATAACTTCAAAAAGTTTATCTCTAAGTCTAGAACGAGTTTTGGCCTCATATTGACAATTTATCAAAATATGACTAAACTAGTTGAAATCTCTCGCACCCAGCATAAGGTCGAATGAACTTATGAGATAATCCTTTTGGCAACGCGATATTTTTAGCTAAACTTGATCACCTTCCTTAAATTCCAGTTCTCATCGACGTGGGTTTACGTCGGCTGCCATGCTACGTTGTGATTGCTCCAAAAATGCCTTCACCTCTGTAAGCCTTGTGTGCCACTCATTGATGAATTCCTCTATAGTGGGTACCGGAGTTTCTTGCACGCCTGTAAGAAAAGAGCTCGGAAAAATTGATAACCGACCATTGCTTATCTCAAAGGGTGCCTTTCCAGTAGATCTATTCACTTGGTTGTTATGTGCGAACTCGAGGATATCCAAGTAGCTGACCCAATTAGATTGGTCCGAAGCGACATAATTTCGTAAATATTGCTCAATCTGTCGTTTAACTTGCTCAGTTTTCCCATCTGTCTGAGGGTGATAAGCAGTGCTAAAATTCAGTCCAGTTCCCACGAGGTGAAATAGACATGTCCAAAACTTTCCTACGTCTCGGTCAGAAATAATCGTTCTAGGCAGGCCATGGTATTTGAAGACACATTTGAAAAATAACCTTGCCACTTCTTCGGCTGTCACTGAACTCTTAGTTGGCACAAGGTGAGCTTGTTTTGAAAAACAGTCACCTGAGTTGTTACCGTTGCCATCAAGTGCTCCTGTCTACTTAGTGCATCCGCTACCACATTGTTCTTTCCCGCCGTATGTACAATGCCTATATTGAATTTCGAGAGAAAGTTTTGCCATCGCATCTGCTTTGGCATGAGCATACCTTGGGATGAGAAATACTTGAGTGATACGTTGTCAGTGAACGCCTTAAAGGGTTTTCCTGCCACATAATGTCTCCAATGCTCCACTGCTTGAACTAATGCAACCATTTCTTTTTCATGAGTTGGCCATCGTCGCTCTACGTCACTCAATTTCTTTGAAAAATATGCAACTGGTCTTCCTTCTTGCATCAACATGGCCCCAATAGCAAAGTTTGACTCGTCTGTATGTATTTCGAAAGGTTTGCTAAAGTCCGATAGGGCAAGAATGGGTTCTTGAGTGATTCGTCGTTTTAGTCCTTGGAACGCTGCTTCACATTCCGGTGTCCATGTCATCTTTAGATGAGTCTTTGTCTGCTCCAACAACGATGCCACGATTTTGCTAAATGCCTCAATGAATCTCCTGTAAAAGTTACATAGCCCCACGAAGGATTTGATGCCATGAACAGTTTTAGGTCCAAGATAGCCTTGATCTTCTTAGGATCTATTCGAATTCGTCCGTAGCCTATAACATGTCCAAGGAAATCAACTTCCTCTACCACAAACTCACATTTCTCTCTTTTCGCGAACAAGCAGTTCCTCCTCAGTCGTTGGAGAACTGTCCTTAAATTTTTAATGTGATCTTTGAGGCTCCGGCTAAACACTAAGATGTCGTCGATGTACACAATGACAAATTCATCTAAGCAGTCTTGAAAAATGTTGTTCATCAACGTGCAAAAAGTGGCTGGTACGTTTGTTAGACCGAATGGCATCACCCTGAAAATATTTGGCATGTTTAAGCTGGTCGAATAGGTCATCAATTCTAGGCCTGGGGTAATTGTTCTTGATGGTACCTTTGTTGAGCATGTGGTAATCCACACATTCGAAGAGTCTTGTCCGCCTTTTCCACGAATAACACTAGAGCTCCAAAAGGCGACGCGCTGGGTCTAATAAATCCTTTGTCTATCAATTCACCAAGTTGTCGTTTCAGTTCCACCAACTCTTTTTGTGACATTCTATACGGTGCTCGTGAAGTTGGTTCTGTTCCTGGTACCAACTCAATTTTATGGTCCACTGGTCTTCGAGGAGGTAACTCAGCTGGGAGTTCCTCCGGAAACACATCGCTAAATTCCTCTAGCAAATCTGCCACCTCTTTTGGCAAGTTTTCTTGTCGCGCACTTTTCCCTTTTGGAACCTCTTGGCAGACACAAAGAAAGCACTCTGACCATTTCCCTTTCGTCATCCTTTTTATCACTGATACAACAACTAATGTTCAATGTCGGCACCCTTTGCATACCCTCCGGGCAGGGCTTTTGTCATACAGATTTGTCCCTTGTAAACCAAGTTTGAGCTCCTACCCAAGACTGCAATACAGTGTTCATTTAACCAAGGGAGGCCCAAAATCACGTCGAAGGCATCCATCTCCAAAATCAGAAAGCTAAGTTTAGCCTTCCATCTCCCAATCTGCACCGGGATGTTCAATGTTGCTTTTTTTGCGTCTCGTACCCCCTTTGTCGTTTCTACCTTGAGGGTTTATGTCACATTCCTGGTCGGCAAGCTGAATTGTTCCACTACGCTCCTTGAAATATAGTTATGTGAAGCTCCGGAGTCGATCATGAAATCTGACTTCCTCCCCGTGATCTTTCCAGATGGAAATAATAATCTCGAACCAGTCTTGGGGGTTGCCCCATGGAAGCTCCTTTCCATACTTGTGTGTCGTCCACCCACAAATGTAAACTCCTCTCTCAACTCCCAACTAGATCAAATCAAACAGCCAGGGGTTATTCAGGTCCAGGCAAGCACACCACAATTGAACATACCAACCAAAGCTAACACAGAGGATCCTTCTCAAGTCACATTCCCCTTGAGACCGGACGTAGGACCTTTGCCTAGCCGCGCCCACACAAAGCTATCACAAAATTAGCCCACGGGAAACATCCATCCAACCATCTGTGCTTTCACCATTAAGTAGCACATTGCCTCAGTCACACCCCACCAACTCTGGTCGATAGCCCTTATAGCTAAACGATCGGCGGCTATCCCGCACTGGTAGCTAGCCACCCGTGCTTTACACCTGAATTCGAGCAGCATCTCTGTATCAATGGTTAACCCGTACAGTTCGAATATGTCACCCCGCACCCCACAAGGCACAGACCGTGCTTTCACCAACCTAATGGCAACACCTTGTCTCATCTGTCCTACGTGCAGACGGCGCCAGGCCCAAACCGCGGGAACTAACCGTGCTTACACCTCAAGGGCAACACCTTGCCTCATCAAGTCCCTCGTTCTGCCGACCACCCCGACCGTGGACACACCCGTGCAGAATCAACTTGGCTCCTGACTAGGCCATGACTCGAGCTCCAAAGCTAGCTCATGACTTGTGACTACTTGGCTGGCTCACCACAGGTTGGAGGCTCAGTCCTTGACTCCCTAACTTGCTCTGGGACCTTTAGGGAGTGTCACCCCTTAGAGTCTTACAGGGCACCTTGGTGCACCTGAGTCAGCTTTACAACAAACACCTAGGCGAGAGTGGTTGTCTAGTTTTCAAACACTAGATGATGGAGCAACTGTGAAGATAGGAGATAACTACCCATATGATATAAAAGGAGTTGGAAAAGTACAGGTTCAAGCACCTTCAGGGAAGATTGGAGACATAAAGGATGTGCTTTATGTACCAGGAATCAAGAACTTACTCTCGATATTTGCTATTGCAAAGCAACACGTGATGGTGCAGTTTGATGAAGAACGGTGTTACAAACTCTTTCCATCGCAAACCGCCAAGTGTCGGTTACCCAAAAGGAACCAAACGTTACACGATCCACCCCGTCGTAGGATCCAATCTGGACCCACCCTCCGTGCCTTGGCCCGTGACCTGTAACAAGCGAGAATCTGACCCCCAACCCTGACAGATCCCATACCACTGCCAGAGCCATCAACCACCACCCATCTCAGGCTGGCACTCATCCTGATTGTGCACAAGCACTCACCATCCTAGGTAGATAGAATGAATGATAAAGTGAGACTTCCTCTCCTTGTATACCTCCAAGATAGGAGTCTCCAAGCCTAGCAAATCCTAGATCATGACACGTGGCAACCATGTAGGTCCACGAGTCACTAGTCAAGTCAACGGGCCCAGTCAACGTTCAACTTCAAGTTGGGTTTTTGACCCAAGGGAGTTGGGTCCCTAACATTCCCTCCCCCTTAAAGATTCCTCTTCTAAGAAAGGAAATTTGGGAATCTTAGTCTAAGATCTCGTTCCTTTTCCCAAGTGTCCTCATCTTTGGAACTTCCTTTCCAACGAACCAATACTCAGTTACCTGCCGGTTTATGAGCCCACGTTGACGTACATCAACAATAACCTGTGGTTCTGAAGGTACAAAGGATGCCAGGTCCTCAATTTGTACTAGCTTATCTTGCAGAATCAATTCATCCTTTCTACCAAGTCGTTCCTTTAAACCTCTAATGTGGAAGATTGGGTGGACTCTGATTTCCAGAGGAAGGTATAGTTGATAGGCATTCCAATTGAGTTTCTTTACAATCCGGAAGGGCCCAACGTATTGAGGCGATAACTTAGGACATTTTTCAGTCTTTAGTACCTTAGAGTCTTTTGGGACTTTAATTTACACCCAATCCCCTTCCGCATAGACCCTAGGTTGTCGCTTCTGATTAGGGTAAATTTGGGCTCTAAGTTGAGCTGTTTTTACATTATTGCAGGCAACAAGCAGCATTTCTTGCATATCATGCAGGAAATCAATTGTCGCTTTAACCGTGAGGCCAATTGAGATTGGAGCTCTGGCTGAAAACCGTACATCAGAGTGAATGGACTAAAACTCATCGCAAAATGTTTTGCGCTGTTATACGCAAACTCAATCATTGGAAGTTACCTATCCCAATCCGACTGTCTCCTGGAAACATATGCATGAAGCATATCTTCCATTAGACTGGTTCGTCCTTTTAGTCTGATCATCCGATTCAGGATGATCTGAAGACCCTAGACTTAAGGTGGTCTCTAATTTCTCAAAGACCGCTTGCCATAATTTCTCAGTGAATTTAGAATTAACAATGTCATTCTGCAAACCAAACAACGTGAACAACTTTTCCACGAAAAGTTGAGCAAGTTCAGAAGCTTTGACAGACTGTTTGGTTGGAATGAATTGCGTCATTTTGGTTAGTCTGTCAACTATAACCCAAATAGCATCATTTTGCTTTCCCGTCCGAGGTAGTTCAACCACAAAATCCATAGAAATACTTTCCCATTTTGTTTTGGGAATCTCCAAAGAAAGTAACAAACCAGCTGCCTTAAGTCTTTCAGCTTTATTTACCTCGCATTGTCCACATTTGCGAATGTATGCCACCACTTGACCTTTTAGATTTGGATAAAAGTTCCTTTTTATCAGGTCAAGTGTTCTTTGTGAGCTAGGGTGCCGTGCACACGGGCTGACATGACATTCATGTAAATTGGGCCTAATATCATCATTCTCAGAAAAGCTTAACTGATTAACCTCTCCAATCCCGCTAAGGCATCCACAACACTATTAGAAGTACCCCTCCGATACTCAATGTCATAATGAAATTCTTGGAGCATTTTTGACCATCGGGCTTTACTCTAAGGTCAGCCGCATCATTAATGTACTTTAACGCGTGATGGTCTGTTACTATAGTAAATTTGGACAAGTAACGTCTCCAAATTTTCAAAGCATGAATTACTGCAAAAAGTTCCTTGTCATAGGTGGAATACCGCCTTTGAGTAGGATCCAACTTTTTGCTTTCAAAAGCAACCGTTCTACCATCCTGATATAGGACTGCACCTATAGCATACTAGCTGGCATCCGTTTCAAGCGCACATGGCTTGATAGGATCTACTATGTGTAAATTAGGCGCTGTAGACACATTATTTGAGGTTCTTAAAACTCTGATTCATCTCTTCAGACCAAGTAATCGGAGACGGTATGTATTGTGTCGACACCCTTTGAGGACATTTGTCAAAGGTAGTGCAATTATTGCATAACCCATGATAAATATATGAAAAAACCTCATAAACTTCAAAAAGGACTTAACCTTTTGGATGGTTTGGGGAATTGGCCATTCACGAACTTGTCGAACTTTATTAGGGTCATTTCCCACCCACGGTCCAAAATAACTTGATCGAGATAAACCAATCTCTTCTGGAAGAAAACACATTTGGATTCCTTGGCAAAGGGCTTCTCCTATCTAAGTAACTGAAGACGGTCCTGAGGTGCTCCTCATGCTCCTGCAAGGTCTTACTATAGATGAGAATATCATCATAGCAAACTATGACGAACTTTTCTAGATATGGATGAAGAAGGTTGTTCATCATCTGCTAGAAAGTCGCAGGAGCATTTGTCAAGCCAAATGGTAAAACTAGAAATTCATAATGGCCATACCTAGTCCTAAACTCGGTTTTTTCTACCTAGCTAAGAGAAGAGAAGAGAAGAGGAAGAAATTTCTCACACTCTCAAGGTTGCAAGCTACACACAAACATAGTGGTATTGTCCATGCCTACCACCCAAATATATAACCAACAAGACAAAGAGAGAGAAATGGTTAGGTGGTAATCCACCACCCCTCCCTTTTTACATGGAGCCAACTGCAAGGGGATGTGTCTGTCCTCATACAGTCGTCTTCTTCGACATCTAGCCTGCTTCCTGGCCAACAAGGGCTCCACACAGGCAGTTTGGTGAGGTGGCAGATTGCTCCCGAGCCACCTAAGCAGCCCATTCTGCCACGTAGTAGGTGCGCAAACCCGCAGGCGCAACGCACCAGTGTGCGCCGCAGTTGCGTCCGCGTGCCGTTGACTCCCTGCCATTGCTGCCCTCATGCGGACCCCCTGCCTCGTGCCCTCCTCGCACCACCTGCCTACGCGGCCTCGGCGCCGCATCAGCAGGCTGCCTGCATGCCTGCGTGCAGCTGCAAAAAACCGCCCGTGATCTTTAACAAGCGAGATCCGACCTTCGACCCTAACAACATCCCATACCACTGCTAGAGCCATCAGCCATCACCCACCTCAGGCTAGCACTCATCCTGGCTGTGCACAAGCTCTCACCATCCACCTTCTCCTAGGTAGATAGAATAAATGGTAAAGTGAGACTTCCTCTCCTTGTATACCTCCAAGGTAGGGTCTCCAAGCCTAGCACACATCCTAGATCACCAAGGAGCAAATTGGATTCAAAGGCGACCAAGTGTTTATTTCTTGGATATGATAGTCAAGTTAAGGGATACAGGTTGTATGACTTAGAGGGTAAGAAAGTCATCATAAGCAGGGATGTGATCTTTGATGAGGATGGATCTCATAAAGATACAGAGATATCTTATGATAGGAAGCAAGATGGAGGAATTCCTATCTTGGGTGACAAGTCATCACAAGAGCCTAAATCAGCACGTGTACCACCTACACCAATCCAAGTACCTAGAGTGGCCATTGATGAGAAAGGAGAAAGGAAGGAGAGATCAAGTACATGGGATACTTATTCACCTCCTACTTCACCAGGTAGGAAGCATCTACATCAGATACTAGAAGATTGCCTAGATGGTACTATGAAACTATCAAGGATAGTGTCATTTTGAAACAGGGAGGCTTCAAAAACATCATGAAGATCAGAATCGACAGGAGGATCATCATTAGGATGGGGATGTATACTTTGCATATGTGGCCACAGTGTTGGAAACCAAGGATCCATGTACTTTCAAGGAGGCTGAAAAAGAGGATATTTGGAGGAAAGCTATGGATGAGGAGTACAACTCAATCATGAAGAACAAGACTTGGAGACTTGTTCAATTACCTACAGGTAAAAAGGCCATTGGTTGCAAGTGGGTCTATAGAACTAAGTATAAATCAGATGGTTCTATAGATAAACATAAGGCAAGGTTGGTTGCAAAAGGGTATGCTCAACAGGAAGGGATTGACTATGAAGAAACTTTTGCACCAGTTGCTAAGTTAACTACTATGAAGATGGTTTTGTCACTGGCAGCTCAATTTGGATGGGATATTCAACAAATGGATGTGAAGAGTGCATTCCTGAATGGATTTCTAGAGGAAGTCTACATGGAGTAACAAGAGGATACATAGTAGCAGGATAGGAAGACCAGGTTTGCAAGTTGGACAAGGCATTATATGGACTTAAGCAAGCACCTAGAGCATGGTACATGTGGATTGACACATACTTTGAGGAGCTTGTCTTTCAGAGGAGTAATTCGGAGCCTACACTTTATGTTTTGATCAGGGATGGTCATATTTTGATTGTAGTGATTTATGTGGATGATCTTGTTATCATAGGTTTTGATCATGGTGTGATTCAGAATATCAAGAAAGATCTCTCACGGAGTTCGACATTAAGTATGCTCATGAACTTTTTGAAAAGTTCAATATGTCAGAGTGCTAGCCTATTTCTACACCATATGATAGTGGATGTAAGCTTGCTAAAGCTGAGGATGATCAAGAGGCCAAGTACTCAAAAGGATACGCCAACTGGATACTCCTCTTGAGTCCCGACTCCTGGGTCAGAAGTCTTGAGTCAGAAGTTTTGACTCCTCACTCACTGCTGAGCTGCTCAGTGCTCAGTGCTCGGGACTGTACATGCTACCTAGTAACCTTGCTACAGTCACCAGCCAGTGTAACCTGCTTAATGTTAGAACCTACTAGTCTTCACAAAAAGAATCTCCCCAATAGGAGAACAAACCAAAAAAAAAAACCAAAAAAAGGCTCGAACTGTTTCCCGATTCAAACCTGGCCAGCTGATTCGAATCTATTCGAATCGGCTGAGTTGAATTGGTTGGTAACCTTGGCATGGAAAAGACATTAACAAAGCTCTCTCTCTCTCTCTCTCTCTCTCTCTCTCTCTCTCTCTCTCTCTCTCTCCATTCTAAATGGCTTATCAAGATGGCCACATTCTGCTGATTTTACTTGCCACCCTCATAGCGGCAGTCACAATGTTGTGGATTATTTCATGCGGTCACCATCTCTTACACCGTATCTTATTGTTTCTCCTTCCACCTTGTCAAATCATTCTTTTCTCACACTATCCCTTGGCGCCATGACATGTCAATCTCAACCCACTCCCCCTACCCTACCGAGAGCACCTGGATACACCTTTGACATGAGCATACACACTTTATCAAGATTCTCTCTCCTCTCTACTCTAGTATTTCTCACACAATAGACCACTTCAAACCCAAGCCACTTTTCTTACAACTACACTCCACACATCCGCTTCCACATCCTTTTTTCAGAATTTGATCCTCAAATTCTAGATAGGAGTTAGCTAATCGTATTAGCACTCACACACCAAGAACAACTTAAGAGATTAAGAGAACTTAGATTATAGAAGAATTGAGCAAAGCTCTATACAATAGAATGAATCTATGGTGGGGCGCCAGCCTACTTAAATACTTTCTATATGACTTGTGAAAAGCCAAAAGCCAAAAAAGGCCAAAAAGCAAAAGCTAAAGGCAAAAAGCTAATTGTTCTTATTACTATCTTTCTTGAATGGTTACCTTGAAGAGGAGGTTTATTTAGAGCAGCCCCAGGGTTATGAGGTTGAAGGCAAAGAGCATTTTGTTTGCAAATTAAAGAAAGCACTATAGGGGTTGAAACAAGCGCCTAGAGCATGGTATACAATTATTTTTTGAAGCAGAATTTTCATAAAAGCATGTCTGAGTCAACACTATATATTTTGAAAGATTCGGATGACATAGTCATTATTGTTCTCTATGTAGATGATCTTATTATCACAGGGTCAAATAAGTCATTAATAGAGAATAAAGAACAATATTTCACAAGAGTTTGATATGAAAGATTTGAAGAGACTTCAGTATTGTTTGGGTATTGAAGTTTGGAGGTCAAAGGAAAATCTTTTCATATCACAAGCAAAGTATGCAAGAGAGTTACTCAAGAAGTTTAACATGCTTGATTGTAAGTCCATTTCTACACCTTATGTTCCAAGTGTAAAGCTTACAAAAGAGGAAAATTCTGAAAGTGTGAACGAAACACTTTATAGGTAGCTTGTAGGTAGTCTTATCTATCTAACGACTACTCGACCAAACACTTCATATGCAGTGAGCATGGTGAGTCAATTCATGTCTTTACCAAAAGTTTGTCATTGGAAAGCGGCAAAAAGGATTTAGTGTTATGTCAAAGGGATAGGGCTACTACATCAGCGACTTCTGAAGCAATCTGGTTACGAAGGATTCTAAAAGATATTCACATAGAACAAGTTGAATCTACAGTTCTTTGGTGTGACAATCAGAGTTGCATTCAGCTTGCGAAGAATTTGGTGTTTCATAGCAGGTCAAAGCATATTGAAGTTCAGCAGCATTTCATACGAGAAAAGTTGCAGAGTGGCGAAGTAAAGTTGATCTGCTGCGACACCAATGATTAAGTTGTAGATATCTTCACAAAAGGACTTGGTCGTGAAAAATTTGAGAAGTTCAGGACACTCCTAGATGTTATTGATAATCAATTATCCATTAAGGGGGAGTGTTAGGAATTAATGGTTAATTAATTCTTTGTAGAGGCCAGCCTGCATGCTAGACGGCCTATTTCTATTTTTAGTATAGATACTTCAACTTATAGTAAAAGTACCAATTTTGCTAGAATAGTATAGAAATCTATTTTGACTAAGATAGCATAGATTTCTATTGTTAAGACTTCATAATTAGCATTCCAATTGCTATTGTAGAAGGATAGCGTTTGCTTTTGTTTTTGGGCAGTCTCTATAAGAGCAGATGGCCGCCCACCTCCATTGTTATCTCAATTTCTAGTTTATGAAGCATAGCTTCTTGCAGTCCATCTTCTTCCTCTTGTGATTGATGTTTTGCGTGAGCACTAATAAGATTAGTTTACTCCGATTTCTGAATTCTCTCTCTCTCTCTCTCTCTCTCTCTCTCTCTCTCTCTCTCGTGGAGATGGCTCCACGCGGATCTACTCCTACTGTCCCTCGTACCCCAACCTCTCTTCCCCCACGAAGGACCACCCGCTCCCCTCTCGCTATTATCTCCTCCCCCCCCATCGCTGAAACTCACACCTCCTCCATCGCTGAAAATACCTCCCCCATCACTGAAACTCACACCTCCCCCATCGCTGAAAATACCTCCATCGCTGAAACTCACACCTCCCCCATCGCTGGAAACAGCACCTCCCTCGATGGAAAAAGCACCCCGAGGGTCTACAATGACAGTTGGATTGCTTGCATGAGTTTTGTACCAAATGGGGCCTAGGGGTGAACATTGGGAAGACCAAGGTTATGGTCTTCAACACTTCGAGAGCATTCATGCTGCGACAAGAGCTTACTTTGGGTGGACAGGTTCTAGAGGTGGTCCCTTCCTATACATACCTGGGGGTCCTTTTCTTAGGTCCTACTTTTAGCATGAGACAGGCCGCGACCACTCGACTGGGGAAAGGGCATGCTTCCCTTGTTCAGCTAGAGCATTTTTGTTTTGGAAGTCCATCCAGGATGCTCGCAGTAAGTGTCGACGACTCTTTGATACCATTGTTACTCCCACAGCTTTATATGCGGCAAAGACATGGTGTACAAGTCTCCCTTCTTCGCATTGGGCCAATCTCTCACGATTACAAACCACCATGCTAGCTCGATTGATTCGAGCGAAGCCTTCTGTTCCACATGAGATTCTTCTGGCCGAGTTTGCAGTTCCACCTATACAGATCGAGGCAGCTCTTCAGCTCATCACCTATATACAGAGGATACAGGCGTTACCAGAGATAGACAGGCGATACATACAGGTTACACTATCCTCTTCACAGTGTCTTCACGATCAGGGCTACAAGTTATCATGGTTTTCTCAGGCCTCCCACCTTCTGCTTACGTCATTTGGCATCTCCATTACAGAGCTCCCCTCAGGCACACATCACTATATCAGACGCTTCCTCTATCGTACATATCTAGAGCGGACTTGGCGTAACCAATTAGGGGTTAAGCCAGCTTTCTACCGGACTCATTTCTTGGAGCTAGATGCATCAGGGACCCCCCGGTCATGCCACGCTACTTGGACTCGGGACTCTCACATTGTCTCAGATTCACATTGGGGCAGCTCAGGGTGTCCTCTCATCAGCTAGCTATCGAGACTGGGAGGTTCCATGGTACTCCCAGAGAGGAGCGGATTTGCCAGTTATGTTCTCTAGGTGAGGTGGAGTTTGAGGAGCACCTTATCTTTAGGTGCCTTGTATATTATGAGATCAGAGGGCGATATCATTGCCTATTCCGAGGGATGCCTACCACTCTACGCTCTCTCATAGCTTATGAGGACCCACGGTGTGTCGCTCTGATGGTACGCGAGATGTCCATACTACGGAGAGGTTTATACGAGACACCCCAGCATTTTACCTCACAGCCATTGATTACCTCATCCTTTACTAGGCGGAGATCACGTGATTTAGTGCTTGAGGATGAGGATTATGATTATGATGACGACGAGGATGATAGCCGCTCTCATGCTCATAGAGATCAGAGACAGTGTACCTCCCACCACCATGTTACTACCAGGATTACCAGACATTCTACACAGAGGCGAACCACTACTACTATTACACATGCACGTGCTCATGCTCACAGACGACGCCGGCAGGCTCCAGCGCTTTCCCATTATGTGGCTCGCATTACATCTTTTTACAGCATCAGCACAGCAGCCGCAACACAGCCTTGACATCTTACCATAGATACATATGATTATCATGCGCACACTCTCACATATATGTCTATTTTAGTTTGCACTAGATGTTTCTCTTTATTACAGTTTGGAGACGTTTTTATACGCTCCCATGGTTACCATACACTTGACATGTACTTCATAAGTCTTATATGCCTTTTGGCATGGAAAAGACATTAATAAAGCTTGCTTTCTTTCTTTCTTTCTCTCTCTCTCTCTCTCTCTCATTATAACTTTGAGTTTCAACTTAGCGGAGCACACAATCACAATGCACATTGCACAATTAAACTGGCAATACTTGAAACTTCAAAGTTGAAAGTGCAAACTTCAAACATAAACACAAATTACAAGTTCCAATGTTGAATGCTCAAGAGTCACTAGTCACGAGTCAATACTCAAGACTCAAAATTTAAATCACCACAATCATAAATGCATAAAATCAAAATTTTAAAACTTAAAATTGATATTAGATAATTGAATTTTAATGGTGTCAGTCTTCAAAGTTCAGAATCCATATGTGTCCATTGTAATGTCTGATGATATGTAAACAGTAGTATGTATAATGTCATATCTCATCAGTACTGCATACTATCTACTAATCTAGACTCTAAGCTCTCTTGGCTTTGAGCCTCCTCCGAGCAAGTGCCGTCGAGCCTACTGCAGTCTCCTCTCTCACGTCAGGGACGAAGTCCTCATCGGAGACCGAGGGAGGATGCCCCTCATCCTCATCCTTGCTCTCCTCAAATCCCTCCTCCACATACTCCTCCTCCGAGGACTTTGACCCTTACGATGCCTTAGGCTCAGACTCGTCATGAGGGCTGTGTGCAAGAGAGCTTGTACCCTCTCGTGCCCTCCTCCTGCGCGCTGCTTGAGTGATAGGTCCTGCACACAAGGATTGACAAACGTATTACAGCCCACAAATTACAATGATCCGTTCAAAAATTTGAAGTGACAAGCATGTAGCGTCAACCCAGTAGTAGGCACTAACTTCTAATTTCTCACTTGCCCTCTGCATAGCCTCCTCATAGAGGAACACGTACACGTCTTCGTCTGTTTGTGATCCTGGTCGCAAGTCTAAAACCTTTGCCACATTGATCTCATCTGGTTTGATCTATGCACATGCCACAATGCACTCATGGTACAAGAGATGTTCTTACTGCGAATGCTAACATCTAGAATGTTTGATCTCTGTTGGGATAGGCTCTTGGGCTCGAGGTGAGCATGGATATGCTCTACAATTGGGTATTGACTTGCATGTCTAATCCTTAGTTGTTTGTTGTACTCAATGTTGATCCATGTAATGTTCGATCCATAGTTACCAAAGAATGCATTTGCAAGTGTTTGCAAGCTTGCAAATGCATTTGCTTGTGGCTCAATGAAAATAAAGTATATTTTTGAGCAATTTTATTGTAAAAAATGAGTAAATGCTTAAAATTGTGATTTTGATCCACATTTTGAAGTACTTGGTGACTTAAAAGTTCCTCTTCAAGTTTCTAGTCATTTTTTTTTTCTTAAATTAGAGTATTTTAAGCAAACATTGTGTCCCCTAGTAAATTTGCAACGCATTTGCGAACTCAAACATTTATTGGCAACCGTGGAACTTAGATTGCAAGGTGACATTATAGCCAAAGTTGACTTAAACCCTAAACCTCTTAAGATATAACAATTTTACTATCGAGCTAAACTTCAAAGGTTAACCCTACTAATGTCAAACCCTGAAACATATATAGCATAACATGAATATGAGGGTTATTTATAGATAGTAGTCCAAGTTGTTAACCTTGCGAAAGTCACTGGTATATAGGCCCTAGCTTCCTCAAACAATGCTCAATTAGAAAGTTTGGATTTTAGCAATACACAATGTTCTCAACAATTGATTTAGTTGTGGGTTAGTCTACTTTTTTCCTAATGAAATTAAAATTTTCATCTTACTGTGTGCTCGAAATCCATTTTAAGGTTCAAAATAGTATTAAAACTATCTCAATCTATGTTGTGACAATGACTAGATTTTGAGTGTTTGGTTTTTTGCATTTCATAGTCGATACTACTTTTTCTAATCCAAAAGTGTGTTGTTTATGTGTCACAATCTATAGAAATTTTTTAGCTATAGAAACTTACCAAGTATATTTTTTGATCGAAACATGAGATTTCCCACATTCCAAACAAAACAATATCTGGAATTGGATATAACTAATGCCTCTACATGTCATTCAAAATACATGTATTGACTTTTTCAGCAATGTTGGTTGGGGTATTAAGGCTTCTTAATCAGTGATGGGTAGTGTGAACCGATGGGAGTGTGCCATGATAATGGAGTCTATAAGTAACCTCACATATTTATGTTTTGCTTATAGTTCCATAATATGTTTCATTTGGTCAAAAGGCTTGTCTATTAGCAGGTTGTTTATCTTACTCCTATAAGTTTTGTATAAATAGCATGTTCTTTTTGGTGGCATGCTGAAATGAACAGGGTTTGCGAACGCCTGAAGTTGCTGATGTTGTGAATTTACAACGTGGAGGTGTTTGTCTCGTTTCTTGTATGCATAGAGCTTGGGTTTGCGAACACCTGATGTTGATGATGTTGTGAATTTACAACGTGGAGGTGTATGTCTCGTTTCTTATATGCATAGAGCTTGGGCATGCCACA
The DNA here is from genome assembly GCA_029204225.1 of Diphasiastrum complanatum. Lineage (NCBI taxonomy): Eukaryota > Viridiplantae > Streptophyta > Lycopodiopsida > Lycopodiales > Lycopodiaceae > Diphasiastrum > Diphasiastrum complanatum. The sequence goes on from CM055114.1 coordinate 26,337,300, forward strand.
TAACCATGAATGTTTGTGGACCCATATGTTAAGCCCTAGAATACTACCATTTCAGTTCTTTCACTTGCTATGCCTAACTACATGTAGCCAACTTTATTAGTATCTCAAATCTAACAAATGACTACAATCAAATGAACGATTTTAACAATTATCACAAATATAAGTTGTAAATGAAATTTGGCTAGCTATGTTTAATTGGTAATACATTTTATTGTCATTGTATAACTGGATTTTATGTTTTGATTTGTTTATAGAAGCTTATTATTATAATTAAGCTTTATTCTTAGGCATTTGGTTATTCTTCACAGAAAGAGAGAATGCAGCCTGAAGAAATCAATCTTGTGAAGGAGATCAATCGATTACAAAAGGAAGCAGATGCTTTGTCAACGTATGTGTTTCATGTGTGTGTGTGTGTGAGAAAGAGAGATAGAGAGAGAGAGAGAGAGAGAGAGAGAGAAGGTATGCTGTTATGGAGAAAAAGTGTTTCTAAGTTTCTCCTTGGTCCACGTTTGCCCTAAATCGTCTCTAAAGGGTAGTTGAAAGGCTTCTGAAAAACAGTTGAAGTGAGAGAACACGTGTTTTTGGAAACTTCTAGAAAGAGAAGTTTCTAGAGAGAGATATATAAAATGCAATGGCAAGAGAGAGAAATAGAGAATCGCGAGTGACAGTGAGATAGTGTGATGTTTTCAAATTTTTAGGGTTTTCTGCCTGTGAGGAGAGAAATAGCCATAAAGTGAGGTGTTGGAGAGAGAGAGAGAGAGAGAGAGAGAGAGAGAGAGAGAGAGAGAGAGAATATAATTTCACCAACCATAAGAACAATCAATAGGCAAATCTCTAGCTGTGAAATCACTAGAGGAGGCTCATAAAGAGAGCACCAATACAACAATTAACAGTCCATGATGTATTGAACGGTGTCTTGAGGCACATGATTGAAGAAGGCTGTGATGGTGGATGTGTTAGAAAACCAACTTGCTCATATAAGTTACCCAAGACTAGATTCCTATTGTTGTTACACAATAGTCATAAATATGAGAGAGAACACAAAGCGATGGGAAACTCCAACTATGCCCCATTGCAAATGAGCTAGTCCGCACTACATACTTATAGACTTTGGTCTATGCCAAAAGCAAAAGCAACCTTCAACCAAGTGCCTAATTGATTTCTCTATCTAAGGTAAAAGCACCCAACATCTATCTACAACAAAACTTGTGCTCCAAATCAAGCACTAGATTCTCGAACTTTAGTCTAACTAAATTCTAACTTGACTTTACTATATATAGGTAAAGGCCCTTAGAATTAGCACGCATGCATGGCCCAATCATCCTAGATGACAACACTAGGGATAACAATGTGAACATTAATGTTTACAACCGTTAGAAATCCATAAATCATAATATGGATGGACAATCGACGAACCCAGGACCTCCCTCATACAGGATGGGATGCTCTACCACTGAGCTATCCGCCCTGTTTGATAGTTCTCTCTAGAGTGTGGATTGATATTCCAACACCCCCCCCTCAAGCCACACTTGGTTGGGGTCCTAGCTGTCACCTGCCCCACAACTTGGGCCACCTAACCATGGCTTTGACACCATGAACTGTTAGGTCTAACTTGGCTCTGATACCATGTTAGAAATCCATAAATCATAATATGGATGGACAGACTAGGATTCGAACCCTGGACCTCCCTCATACTAGATGGGATGCTCTACCACCGAGCTATTCGCCCTGTTTGATAGTTCTCTCTAGAGTGTGGAATCTGGATTGATATTCCAACAATAACTACAACTATGCATAGCACAAGTATGCATGTGTATCCTCCATGATGCCCATGTAATGAAGATCCTCAATTCTAATGTAGAATCCATGATCAACTCTGATCTCTATGTCTTCGTTACTCGATGTAGAACTTCCTTCGTATGATGATGTAGAATTCCTTCGAATGTCGATCCTTTTCATATGAAGTTGCTCATATGATTTCTCAATGTCTGTAGGAAAGCAAGAGTCAAGTCACCAAGATCTAGTTATCAATCAATCTCCACAGAAAACAAGAGAGAAGAGGCTGGGCGCCCAACTCTAAGAGAGAGAGAGAGAAAACAGCAACAAGAGCAATGGAGAGCAATGCTTAGCCAAACTGTAAAAATGGAATACACAATGAGCATCTAAGTACTCTACCTGGATGTGGCCAAATGCCACCAAACCCTAAGGTTAACCACTTACTAAATGTAGGGCACCCCCAAAAGTCAAGATAGGGCCCCTTGACAAAATTAGACCCCTAAGGACCCACGAGTCAGTACATGACCAAAATTGGGTCCAACTGAACTTAAGACAAACTTAAGATGGCCTAAATAACTAAATACCTATGGTTACACAAATCTCGACCTTTTGGGTCAAAGTAACCTATGGATTAACTTTAGCATAGTCATTTATTTCTAACACCCTCCTTAAATGACAATGCAAAAACTGAAATCTTCACTATGTAACAAAACCAACACGTGGTATCAAATTTAAAGCTTTGCATAAAGCTTCAAATCTGACTCTAGGCAACGCCTTAGTGAAGAGGTCCACAATATTATCCTCCGTAGGACAATATTCAAGTAAAATGTCGCCATCATGAAGTCTCTCCCGAACAAAGTGATAATGGATCTCGATGTGCTTCGTCCTCGCATGAAAAACAAGATTCCGTGCAATGGCAATAGCACTTTGACTATCACTCAAGATAAGAGTGGTTGAGGGCTCGCCAAACTTCATGTCAACAAGTAGTCTTCTCAGCCATAAACACTCTGTTGTGGCTGAAAATATCGCTCTATATTCTGCCTCACTAGAAGAAGTAGCAACAACGGGCTGCTTTTTACTTGACCAAGAAATTGCAAAATTTCCATAGAAAAAGCAATGTCCACTTGTAGAGCGTCTAGTGTCTTGATCTCCACCCCAATCCGAGTCACTAAAACTAACCAAACATGCATCATCACAAGCAGGAAAAACCAGTCCATGACTTCTTGTTCCTTGAAGATATTGAAAGATCCTCTTCAACGCTTTCCAATGTGATGTCATCGGGGCATGCATGAATTGACTCATGAGTGAGACACTATAAGAAATGTCCGGTCTTGAATTACATAGGTAAATGAGATAGCCAATAGCTTGACAATATAAAGTAGTGTCAAATGATTCACCATCACCTTCACTTTTAATTTCAGACCTGTCTCCATAGGTGTAGCAACCGGCTTGCAATCTTCCATCTTGAACCGCTTCAAAATCTGCCCAATGTAGCGTTCTTGAGAGATGAAAATTCCAGCCCCTTCTTGTACAAATTCAAGACCAAGATGAAAGTACAATAGGCCTAAATCTGAGGTTTCGAAAACCATACCAAGATCAAGTATTACGGCATCAATCTGCTGCTCATTACTTCCCGTTATAATAATATCATCAACATAAAGCAAAATAATGATGATATAATCTGAAGTATGCTTGACATAAAGAGTAGATTCGCTAGGACTATTAGTAAACCCTCGATCACAAAAGTAGGCATGTATCTTTTGATACCACATCCTCGGAGCTTGCTTCAGTCCATAAAGTGCCTTCTTGAGAAGACAAACTTTATCTTCTCGGCCTTCAACCAAAAAACCAACAAGTTGTTGAAGGTACACTTCCTCATTCAGATCACGATCGAGGAATGCTGTCTTTATGTCAGGTTGCCGCAAACGCCAACCAAAATGGGCAGCCAAAGGGGTTACTACCCTCACAGTAGTCATCCGAGCAGTAGGAGAAAAAGTCTCCTCATAATCAATCCCCTTTTGCTGAGCATAGCCTTTGGCAACGAGCCTTGCCTTGTACCTTTCAATGGTACCATCTGCCTTATACTTGATTTTGTATACCCATTTAGAACCAATTGCCTTCTTCCCATGAGGAAGATCAACAAGAACCCAAATCTGGTTTTTCATAAGTGAGTCATACTCATCTTGCATCGCATCCTCCCAACATTTTACTCCCTTGGCCTGCTCATAGAAACAGGTTCTTCTGCAACATCTCCATGAGATGTAAGAGCAAAATCTGAAAAATCAGCATAGTCCACTGATTTTGTAGAGGCACGTGTCTTTCCATCATAAAATGAACTTACTTTGCTGTCCCGCAAAGTCGACAACAGCCACCGTGGGACTATTTTGGGCTGTCCAACAGCCATGTCTCTTCTTACAATTTGCTGTCCAAGATCCTCCGACACCGCACTTGGCTGTCCAAGATCTTCCAAAACTGGTCCTTGCTGTCCACCAGTTCCTGCAGGCTGATTATGAGCAACAATGGGCGGTTCTTGATGAACATTAGGCTCTAAACTTGATGAGGTGTTGGGCAAGTCGAACCGCTTCAGCCCAAAACTTGTGAGGCAGCCCCTTTGCTTTGAGCATGCAACGGGCCATCTCCATAAGTGTGCAATTCTTTCGCTCGGCAACACCATTTTGTTGAGACGTATAGGGAGTTGTCATTTGATGTAGAATTCCCTTTTCTCGAAGAAATGCACCGAACGTATTCTTAATGTATTCCCCTCCTCGATCGGTGTGTAGGGCCTTCAAAGAATGCCCAAACTGATTTTCCACCATTGCTAGAAAATCTTTGAAACGTTGAAAAACTTCGGATTTAGCCTTCATAGGATAGATCCATGTAAAACGGGAAAAGTCATCAATAAAAGTCACAAAATAGATGCACTTTCTAATGGATTCGGTCCTGATTGGACCACAAAAATCACTATGAACCAAATCAAACCTATTAAGAACCCTTATAGTTCCATCAATTGGAAAAGGTTTCCTTTGAAACTTTCCAAGTATGCACCCCTCGCATACATGCCCTTCCGGCTGCTCAATAGTAGGAATGTCTTGTACCATATTAAATGTCTTCAGCTTCTTCAAACTTGCAAAGTTGAGATGCCCAAACCTTGCGTGCCACAATTCAGCCAACTCCAATGATTGTGATGTAGAAGCAACAAGACATGTAGAGGGAATTCGTCGCTCATAGGTATCCATAATGAATAAGCCAGCATGCATCGTTCCCGAAACAATAATCAAGAGTGATCTTTTAGGATCCCAAGACATATCAGTAGCAGATTTTTGGGCGCCCTCCTCCAAACAAAACTTGCTAAAAACTGGTCGCATAAAAATCAGATTTGAGATTCTGATTTTTGGGTGCCAAAAATTGCTCCTCCAAGATCTCTGATGGTCGCCCTCCTTCAACCTGAAAAGAGACAAAAAAGCTGATCCAAACTCTGAAAAGATCAACAAGATGCTAAAATTTCACAACAAAAAGCAGAGAAGCTCCTCTTCTGGTAGGGCGCCAACAAACAAGCTTGCTGCAGATCCGGTAGCTCTGATACCATGTAGGAAAGCAAGAGTCAAATCACCAAGATCTAGTTATCAATCAATCTCCACAGAAAACAAGAGAGAAGAGGCTGGGCGCCCAACTCTAAGAGAGAGAATTAGAATTAGAATTAGAATTATTATTATTAACGTCTTTTGGTGCCCAGGGGCACATAAGACAAAAGAGAGTACAAAATGTGAGAAGCATTGTCCGCATAAGGACTTATTTACCAATGAAAAGACAGTAAAACTAAAACTAAAACTAAAACTAAGAGAGAGAGAGAGAGAAAACAACAACAAGAGCAATGGAGAGCAATGCTTAGCCAAACTGTAAAAATGGAATACAATGAGCATCTAAGTACTCTACCTGGATGTGGCCAAATGCCACCAAACCCTAAGGTTAACCACTTACTAAATGTAGGGCACCCCCAAAAGTCAAGATAGGGCCCCGAAACAAAATTAGACCCCTAAGGACCCACGAGTCAGTACATGACCAAAATCGGGTCCAACTGAACTTAAGACAAACTTAAGATGGCCTAAATAACTAAATACCCATGGTTACACAAATCTCGACCTTTTGGGTCAAAGTAACCTATGGATTACCTTTAGCATAGTCATTTATTTCTAACAATGTCTTGCTTTTGTCTTCATGTCCCTTTAGTGCATATGTGTGACCACGATGAGTGCAACATACCACCCGATTCCTTGACTTCCTTTGAATCAAAGAACTTTGACTCCCCCTGAATCAAATTATGCGAAGATGATTAACCGTTGCCATAACCCTAAGAACTGTGCTTGAAGATTGACTCCCTTGGTCTTTTTGAACATCTTCCAAGCTACCACAAATATGTAAGGATCTCACCAACATCCATAAAGAAAAGGTAATCCTCTTTGATCACCATAGCACCATCAGGACAATCATAAGTAGGAATAGATCTACAAATATCAACATCAAATCTCATACATCAACACCCACGTCAGAAACCTGTACTTCATAAGTAGTTGGCTCCACTTGTATCGATTCCATGAATTGAATCCACTTCAATTCTCCTAGTACTCTCATAAGTTACCACCTGTGATGGACTTAATGGACTTAGTTGAAACCCCCCCCCCCCCCTGGATGTACACTTCATGTTTGCATTTCTGTCTTCAATTACTCTCCAACAATGATACAAATAGAATGTCATCCATGAACCCAATCGAATATAATAGAGCATCTCTAATAGAAAGATAAAACGTGTACAATGCTTCCTCACACAAAGTAATAGATACTCCTCCTTAAATACTTTCTCACACAAAGTACTTGACATTATCTTCTCCATGGAATCTCCTGCCTCTATCTCACACATACAATCACTTGCCCCAAACAAATTTCCAACTTAGAAAGCATCTCATCATGACATCTATTTATCCTGATACAATGTCATATGCAAACTTCCCAACTGGTGTACGGCGTCTATCTTCCTGCCGATTAAGAAATTCAAACTCTTCTATCATCAAATAATTGTCCTGAATCTTTTTCCAGCACATCCCTACACCAAAATCATCCATGATGATAAACAAAAGTAGAGATCAAAGATTCTTGATACTTCCTCACCTTGAAGGAACTTGCTTCACTTAAGAAGACTTCATATTGATTTTCTAAGGCTGATCAATAACCTGTCGATTCATAGAAATGAACCTTGTTGTTATCCCCAAAGGCAATAGATACAAGCTTTTCCACTACACCTCATGGTAATTGAGAGCGACTTTTGATAGCACAATCTTATTCATCATGGTAGCAACCAGAGAACTCAAGCTAGCAATTAGGACACTCACACTATAGCAAAAACACACGTGTCCTCTTTTGTTGCCATCATGATTACAACTTGCTAAAGACAAAAATTTACAGAAAGTGGTCACATTTCCAAATCACAGTAAGTAAACCATATCATGGTTTTTCCCACAAGTTTTGCTCACTAGTATGGAACCCATTTCAAGAAGCACTCTTTCCTTGATTCAAGCATGACAACATAGCGCCCTCATGTTTGAATAGCGCCAAAGTCAATAACCTTAACTTCCAAGGTCATATTAGAGCTTCAATTAGGCCCTAACACCAGTCTCCTAGCCAACTACAAATACCTCTACTCAAGCCTCTAAATATGGTAGGTTGATTGATTGACAGTGCCTCATGAATTAACATTAAGCTTATGTTCATTCTAATGGAGATTCCACAATTGACGTTCCATCTGAAGTTCTTAAGCCTATTTCCAACTTGACGTGTTGTTTTCCTATAACGAGGAGCATATAAATTTCATAAAGCTTTCCATCTAAACCAACCCTTTTGTATAACATTCAAGTAAATCAAAAACAACAAAAACTTTTGAATTTAGAAAGTTAAAGAGAGAAGAATCCAACAACAAAGTGATATATGGAAATGTACATACATACCAAATCAAATATCTTAGAGAGTTCGAACTTTTGACCTACAAATAGGATCACAAATTGTGGCCGAAATGGTTGTGCCAGAACTTTTTCTAGCACTTCTTCAGCTCTCAAACAAATAGCAAAAATTGTAAGGTTAGGAAAAACATATTACAATACCCACAACCTTGTCGAGATATATAGATACAAAAGATATGTTTCCTTAAATAATTAAGTCAAGGATCTGCACACCAATTGCTAATACAAGCGAGCTCTCCCACGATCTGCACCACCTGTCAATCTTTGATAGTAAACTAAATGCCTAAAGATTGATACTCACTTGGAACCCTTTTTTTCTTCATTCAACTAGATTGTCTCTACCTGATAGTGTACAAAATTTGCTTTGTTTGCACTAACAGGAAGCTTCCATTTAGCGGCTATATCCATTTTGGAAATTTCTAGAGATAAACACAGAGCCAAGCTCCATCTTGAAGCCTCTTGGACCCAGTTAGAAGGAACTCAATTGAACTCCTTACCCAACCAATCAGGATTTTGTAGTTACATGTATTGACTAATCTAGGTCAATTACCTAGAAACTAGTCATTTGGCTTGTTGCTCTGAGGGTCTAACACACTCTTCCGTTTGCAGTCATCTGCCTGAAATACGAGTGATCTATTTGTGAGCTCCTCTATCAATGATCAAGTAACTAGTGGAATCCTAAACTCCTCTTTACAAAGTGATTATAGTATGCCATTGTCAAAACCATCATGGAAATGGAAAATTTTAAAAGTGATGACGTGTGAATTTATATCATTTGATCTAGCGATTCCTATTCAGTGATATTTTTTCGTTGTAGTCTATGTCAGAATTTTTCAAAAATAGAAATGCTTTATCAATGTTTTCTCATGTCCAATGTTGTGCAATATTCTCTTATCATTGGTTTATCCTTTCATAGAAGTATCTCTTTTGGTGATAGGCCCTCAACATTTGCAAAGGCCGCTAAGTTTGAGGCGCGTTGTGGCAGCTAAAGAAAAGGAACTTCATGATTGTATGTAATGGAGACTTCCACTAAATGAACTTTCCCGTTTTGTTCAATAATTTCCTTCGTAGTGCATTTGGTTTTGTCATTAACCTTTGGTCGGGCCCAGTTTTGTAAAGGATTAGTAGAAGACAATTAGGTTTATGTTCCATTGCTAGATTTTAAGAAATGTCTTGCCTAAGCATCATATGAATCCACACAAACAACATTCTAAAATTAGTTGCCATCAATTCAAAATAGCTCCACAAGCGATTCTAAGGCACATCCATAAATGTCAATGTTTGTACATCCTGATACATTTGGATGCAACAACCATGTGACAATATCTACATTTTGAAGCTTGACTCATAAACCTAGTTAATCAACCCACTCGAAGGGGTAAATATTTTATTTCATAGATAAGCAGAAAATGGGTGTCTTCATGTATGATGAATCCATGCAAAGTCAATTTTTGACATTTAGTTGCCATTAGTTTGCTTTAGATTATAACCAACTTTTAAAGACGTGCTATGTGATAGGTTTTTGTGTGTTTTTGATACCTTTGCATGCAACGACTATTTAAGAATACTGTGTCATTATTTGGTTGCCTCATGATGAATGATTGAAATGGGCATGATCTTCATAGTCTAGTCTCTTGCTAACATGTAAGATTGTATTTCCTAATCTTGGGAACAAGTTAGTTACAACAATAAGATCATATCAACTCAAGTGGAAAAAACCATGGAGAGACATCGCCATGAATTTAATTTTCTCGTTTTCCCAAATTGAATAATGGTAATGCTCATATTTCAACTATCACTGATAGGTTCAATGAACGAGCTCATATTCATATCATGTGAGAAAACTATCGTACTATAATTTTCTTTGGCCTTTCATCCCTAAACTTGGCTTGAAAAATATGTCCATGCACCAACAAAAAAGGAATGGGTGTGCTGCTTGTCCCATTCCGGAGAATCTCCTATAGTAATATCATACATCATTCTACTGGCAAACCATTGTTTGAATTGGTTAATGAACATACTATTTCCATTCGAAATCAAAGTAAATTGGATTGTCTCCTTGTGCAAGGGTGTGCAAGTTGTCTGCTATTTCAAATGTTTTTGTTACACATAAGTTGTTATTGATACAAGACATCATCGAACAATCTAACATTAGCAATCAAGAAAGCATAATGAAAGTAGCAACACCAAGCTAATATGAAGCTAGAAACACATGCTAGAAAAGGAAGATTGGGTTCTCTAAAGTGTGAGAAGAAAGGACTTATGTAAGGAAGCACAAATGCATTCCATGAAAATTACACCTTATGTTAAGATACTATCGGTCCTTTTCTAGTTTTCTTACAGTTATGAATGATAGTTGTGTGCATAAGCTAAAATTGCAAACTCATTAGCAGTACATAATTATTTTTCTTGCTAGTAATCTTATCTTGTCCAAGGGCAAAAACTTCAAGAGCTGGTCCAATGGGATCCTTCAAATTGTGGACGGAGAAGATTTTGCAAAATCAAGCAAGTATAAATGAGCAAGGCGTATAAGGCCACAAAAGGACAAGAACACCAACATCATTAAAAGATGCACCCAATGGGTGCTCCAAAATTCTTCAAGGTCTCTCCCCTGATTGCCAAGTTGTAGGAGAAGCCTTCAAGTTTATGGTAGTCTCTATAAAAGTAGTGATGGGATGTTACATATCATGGTCAATGTAGCACAAGGTGGTTAGATAGCATAGTTGAATTTTTGATGTCAATTCTCTTGTATATGATCACTAGTGAAAAATACATGTGCCAATATGTTTTTCATGAACCAATAAAGTTTTTTACGTGCATGATTATTGTATATCTATACATACATATTCAACAAATGGTTGTGAGTTATGCATTGCCGATGGCTAGCCTTGAAGGAGCTTACCCAAGAAATGCCAAGTATAGAACTCGATAAAGAATGTGTTGTACACGATTATTTCAAGATTGATCCCACAAGACTATGCTATTGGGAGATGTGGTTGAAGAGTTCCAAGAACATTATGCCACCAAGAACCATGCAAACAAGCACCTTAGCCCAAGGCTCCTGCCATTTTAACCGCTTCTAATACTCTAGCTTGCCAAGATAGTAATGTGTCATGAAGGACATTGGAACTATTCCTATTTCTCTCTCTACAAATAGGAATGCAAAATTAGAAAATGTAATGTTCATTCTTTCTAGTATTAAAAATCTTCTTAGTGTGAGTCAAGGGTCTAGGAGTCAAGTTTGCTGGTGATGCTTGCTTCATAAGTAAAAGAGGTACTTTGATTGCCAAAGGCAAGAGACAAGACAAACACTACAAACTTTATACCTGTGTTATTGTTAACTAAGAAAGTTTTGTGACAAAGGAGCAAATGATAAGTCGAGAGATGTGGCACAAGAAGTTGGGACATTTCAAGCATTGGAGGTAATGGCAAAAAGGGAAATTGTTCTTGCCCTTCCAAAATTTCTTTCTAGTATCAATCAAGTTTTTGAGCATTGCGCATTGTCAAAGTCATAGGCTTCAATATGGAAGGTCTAGCTGAAGATCTAGCATGCCTTTTCAACTAGTACATTTGGATATAATCATTCTATTAGTACATCTAGCAATGGAGGAGCAAAGATATATGTGACTTATATTGAGGATTTTAGTAGATATATTTGGATTTATCTTCTAAAAAACAAGGTTGAAGTCTTTGATGTGTTTGTCAAATTCAAGAATGCAATCAAAAATCAATTCAACACTAGGATCAAATTCTTGAGGTCAAATAATGAAGGTGAATACATCTCAACTAAGGTTAAAGATTTTTTGTGGAGCACATGGGATCGAGAGAGAGCTTTTAAACCCAAGACATAACAACAAAATGGAGTGACAGAGAAGAAGAATTGAACTCTATGTGAGGGAGCCAAACCCATGATGGTAAACTTCTTAAATCTTTTTGGGGTGAAGCCTTGATGTGTGCTAATTTTCTTTGCAATAGGTGATCAAGTGGACCATTGGATGGTAAGACTCCTTATGAGGTTCTTTTTGGTAAGAGGTCGAGTGTCAAGTATTTGAAATTCTTTGGTTGTACCTTGCTATGTTAACATAACTCTTGATGATAGGACTAAAGAAGATTTTTCATCTAAGAAGGGTATTTTTGTTGGCTGTAGGAAAGTAAATAAAGTTTTCAAATTTTACATTCGAAAGATGATAATAAGTAGGAATGTTATCTTTGATGAAGGACATGTGCCAAAGCTTGATGTTGATGATGTAGTTCTTAACATTCTTGATGATAATGGTGGATCTTTGGATGTTGATGATGGGGATCCTTCCACTCCAAGTCAAAACCCAAGAAATGGGGCAGCAAAGATCATGTTTGACACTCATCTTTAGTTGCTCTATTTTATTTTGGATGGAAATCATATCATTTTTCTCTTACTTTATGATGGTGACCTTGTTTACACTTGGCTAGTGAAAGAGGATTTGGTGTGATTTTGTATGATCTCAGATTTTACAGAGGTTGTCTTGTAAAATGTGTTTTGAGCAAAGGTTGTGATGTTCTTTTGGAAGAGCATGAGGGTGTTTTTAATTTGCTTCATTAATATAAAGTGGAAATTGGCAATTTGGAGCTAGAAAAAAGCATCAAGATGGAACCAAAAGCTCAAAGTATTGAGGATCTGTTTTTGTGGGTTGTTAAAGGTTTGAGGAAGGTCAAAGGAACAACAAGGAAGTGTTCTTATATCCTACCTTACTCATCTTATATCATGTATGAGCAATTTCATTTCAATGTGAGATAAGCATCCAATTGACCTGAAAGTGATTTTTGATCTCAAGCATAAAAGCATGCTACAATTTTGGTCACCCTCAAAACTCTACTAAAAGCAAACTTATTATTTTTGGCTGTCAACTAGCTCTGATACCATGTGAAACTTTCAGATCAAAAGATGATCCAAAATGTTAGATCTAGACCAAGAATGATTGCACTAAACACAAATTCCTTTTATGTTAAACAATTCACTCACTAGCTTACTAGTTTGATCAAAAGTTGGAAATAGAATCAAAAGATATTTTAAATCTGCTCAGATCAGATACTAAACCTTTGTTTACAATTCGTACAACAATAAATTCACAGTTAATTCATCACTAATATGCACATACATCAAGCACATAACATAATCTTTACTCAAATGTAGAAGGA
>CM055114.1:26997319-27149073 GCA_029204225.1 Diphasiastrum complanatum
TCATGAGTGCCCAATAGAAGGAATTGGCAATATTCCATTGAAACTTGCTTCTTCAAAAGTTCTTGCACTTTCTAATGTTCTTTTCATTCCAAAGCTTACAAAGAACTTAATCAGTGTGGCAAAGTTGCTTGATAATGGTTGTGATGTAAAGTTCAACTCCAATACTTGTTTTATCAAGAGAAATGATGAGATCCTTGTTGATGGATCTAGATGTGGTGGAATTTTTAAGTTGAATTCTTATGAGAATGCAAACCTTTGTGAAGTTGCTTTGTTATCTAAGGAGGAGCTGTGGCATAGAAGGTTGGTTCATCCTAACTTCAAATCTATGTCTTCTAAAAGGCTATTGGTCTTCCAAAATCCCTTTCTAAAGATTTCAAGCCTTGTGAGGCTTGTGCCATTGCAAAGTCACACAAAAAGCCATATCAGAAGTCTTTTATAAAGACTATTCATCTTTTGGAACTTATACACTCAGATGTACATTTTTCCTCTTCTAAAAGTATTGGTGGTGCAACATGTTTTGTAATGTAGAAAAATCAGCATTTACACACAAAATGAGATGCAAACACTAATAGAACTTGATCAAAACTTGAATGAAATGATAAAGTACTATTGTTGTCTGTACAAAACTAGCAAGCTACTGTATTTCATGCGTGTGAATTCGAAATTAGTAATTATAGATCATTCTACACATAAAATTGCATGCAATCACAAGTATAGTGCACAAATGGATAGTAGAACCCAAGAGAACCAAGTATAAGCATGAAATGAGGTAGAGAAGAGAGAAGATTTGTATAGACCCAAAAGGATTGCCCTAAGATGAGGATAGGATAAGCATGCTCGAGATCATCATAATCACTATGGTCTCTATCACTCATCCAATGCGTCTTATTTTAGTTGTTTGAGTTTTTTATTGGCTTATGTATTTGGTGTTGTAATATAAATATGATGCTTTTAGTACTATTACTTTCCACGTGGAGCTTTTTCTTGTGTTATTGTTTTTTCTGCAGATTTCTTACATTTCTTCTTGAATCAATTATCATCTCATAGGTGTTAAAAATGCACAAGCTAGTTTGAACCAATTTTGGTCATATGACTTGTAGTTGACAATTTGGCCATGTTGTGGCATTATACACATGCCAAAATAGCATAGGATGATTTTCAAGAACTTTATTCCTCATCCTACTTTGTGATGGCACTTTTGGAACATAGATAGGCCAGAGAAAAGGTAGGAGCTAAAAATAGCAATTTTTACATTGTTTTTGGATCTCAAGATCTTGACCCCCAATTAGGGTGGATAAAGTGACCTATTAGGTTGGATGTTAAGGTCAGGTCAGGATGAGTTCAGAGAAGACCTAAAGTGCTTAGATCCGAGCTACTTATGTATAAATATTTGATGGATTCTCCATCAAAGAATGAGTAAAAATTTGGTTTTCCTTCTATCATTGTTGTTTGTGATCTCTATGTTTGATATTTGCCATTTGCATTTGTGGGATTGATTTGAGAATTGAGGTACTATCCTCTGAAGAGGGTGACGCTGATGGCCCAAAGACATGTTGCTTGTTATAAGGCCTCGGAACACATATGACAACATTTTTAAGTCTAGATTCACATATAGGAAAGTTCCTCTTGCCAAAGGGCCTGTCCCACCCCCAAAAAAGAGAAAACAAGCACAACCCAGGCAAGCACAACCCAAGCCTAGGTCTCCTAGCTCTTCACCCTCACCTCCTTCCTTTAAAAGAGATGTGGGGTTGAAAGCCCTCCCGTAACCCCTGATCTTGAAATCACAACTTCTCCTTCTCAACATTTGGAGGATCTAAATACAGTGGTGGACAAGATTGTATCTAATGCTGATGCAACTGATAAAGAGTTGCATATTAGACTCCCCAATGATCCAAAGGACACATTCCTTGATTCTGAAAGATACATTGATTTTGATATCTAAATAGCCACAATAGACGATCTTGGAGGAGAGTTTTTGTTTCGTATAGATGATATTAATTTTAAAATGCATATCAAAGACTAGCATTGTAAGGAGCTAAAGGAAAAAACCTCCCATATCTCAGATACAGTCGTTGAAGTAGGGTGTATATATTATGTACATAAATACACATATACAATAACCACGAACATTTGGCTTATATCTCCATGTTTTGGGCCTTAGTTGCATAAAGAGAGGAAAGCCAGAAGGCTCTTTAGGCACACAAGCAAGGAGGCATCAATATTCATCATTCCGTCCTGTGCAAAGTAAGATAATTTTGTTTTGTAATATTTGTTTTTTTGGAAACTCTTATAGATTCTAGTCATTCATTGCTTGTCATTTGCTGGCAGCAAACATTGGAGCGTGCACGTAATATCTTTAAAAGTAGATTCTACTGGAAGCTACACACTTGTGTGCATGAAAATGAATTTCTTGAATGCCACCCATTCCATTGTTAACTCTATGTACAAGAGGATGGTGGAGCTCTTGCCTAGGCCAGATGGGTTGATTGTAAATACCAACATGGAGATTGTTGATGCAAAGGTAAAAGGATCTTTTCATGTTTTTTATTTACATGATGGCATGGATTTTAGAATTATATTGAATTATAGTTTAACAATTTTTTGTTGTAATCTTTCAGTCTTCACAACAAGACGATGCTTTCAACTGTGAATGGTTTTCCATCTGGAATGTTAAATCATTCTTGGATTCGTATATGATGCAAACTCCAAATGCTAATATATGTGAGGTAAATTTCTCAACTTCTAATATCTTGATGATATTATGCTAACTTTGTGTAATTATATTTTATTAGACATTGGCTAATACATACACTCAATGTTTTAAATTGCAATTCCAATGCCCTGAAGTATCAACACTATTCATTAGTTCTGACACAAAATGTTACAAATCCTACTATCGTCTGCAAGGCGCTACAAGCATGAAGGCGTTGTGGACGAAGCTGCCCCAGAGGTGGATAGTGAAGTTGCAGTGCTTGAGGATCTGCCTCAGGCACGTATGATTGGAATGTAAATATTAAAATATAAGTTCTGACACTTGCTGATTTAAAATACAAATATATAGATTGATATCATCACATGATGAAGGCAGAAAGTGGTCTATTATTAAAAGCCACAAATATTTTATTTTAATTTTAAGAACAATGTACATTTTTCAAAATACTGAATACTATTTGTTCAATGAAATCTTGAAGTCATTTGAGACAGTTTTTGTATTGCTTTTTTGAAAGGTACATTGTTGCATGTCTATCATCCCAATGTTTATGCGGTTTCGGCAATTTCTATGCTTCTATTTAAATCCTTGCACTGTATGCGATTTTCTTGTCTTGGTCTTACCTGTACACCAAAGAAACTTGTTAAACAATATTGTAAGGGAAGCTCCCTAAGATCCTGCTTACAATATAACACACAATGGAAAACACACTATGGAGCAACCACCCAACCAAGTAGAAGCAACCAATCAACCCTAGAAGCTTCACCCCCAAGCCAAGGAAC
This sequence comes from Diphasiastrum complanatum, assembly GCA_029204225.1. NCBI lineage: Eukaryota > Viridiplantae > Streptophyta > Lycopodiopsida > Lycopodiales > Lycopodiaceae > Diphasiastrum > Diphasiastrum complanatum. Next base: position 27,000,812 of record CM055114.1, read on the forward strand.
AAGAGGCATGAATGTAGAGTGAAACCCTTGCAATGAATTCATGATCACAATGAGGAGTAGGGCAAGTTTGGCCTCAATATATAGAGCCAAAAGCATCTTGGGCACATAGCCATGCATAGCCCTAAGTTCCCTATACATAGATTCACCTAGAATAGAATTCTAAGCATGGACCACCTATTCATAGAATTGCCATTGATAACTCTACACATGCATACACTGTCTCATACCTTGTCTAAACTTCATTTAGTGTGTTATGGGCCTCACAAGGATATTAGTTACTTTCAGGTCACATCCAGTATGACGTGGCATAACTAACAGCTTGATTTACTGGAGTACCGTGTATCCAAGCCTAGGAGTATAATGAATCCTACTTATTGGTTATGGACATAACATTCTTCCCTCCTTAAACTATTTCTATCCTTAGAAACTCTCTAAACAGGAAAGAATAACAGGAACAGTTCTTTTAACTTTAAATATCAACCTAGAAAATCATTATTCTTAGTTAAACTTTCACTTCAAACAAGTACTCAGAGATAATCCTATTTCCAAGTGATAATATCTACACTGGAGTACAACTCAGGTTTGAAAAAGTACACTAAACGATAAATTTTCCCAACTAGGAAATATTCACCATAAGCTAGTAACATCACCTTCATGTAAAATATTTACATGAAACACTGGGTGAAATAACCTAACTTAGAGATTAAAGTTAAAGAAATAATAAAATAATTATAATTACAATCTGAAATTATCCACAACTCTGACAAATAATTCATAAGCTTTCAAGTACAAATATCTTTAGAATCCAATTCTAAGATATGATAATTCATTCAACTAGAATCTCTAGGAGAATCATTAAGATATAGAATGATTTTAACTCAACTCTGAGTATCCCAAATATTCTTTTGAGTTAAATGCTCCTGTTTTCAGCACCAAATGCAAGAAAAATAGCATTCATTCATCTTAATAAACTTGTTTGTCTCCTAAGATAACTAGAGATCCAATTCAAATGAAGAACTATACTCAAGCATCCGACCATAAATTGTAGTAGAATAACATCCACTAGATAATTTCAATTCTCCACAGATAAAATACTTATCTTTGTGAGAATATCTGTGAGATCCATAGGTCCTCAAATACTACACTGGAGTAGAGAGATTCAAATACAATGATTTGAATTCTTACTCAAATAATAGATCAAGAATTAATCATCACACTTAAGAATTGACACCATTCTTTATAATCCTCTCACAATAATTAAGTATTTATTTATGATCCGTCAATCATAAATATTTAGATTCGTATGATTCGTCAATCATAACTTTCTGGAATCCAAAGCCATACTTAACCATTTATAAGATACTGGAGTATATGTTCCACATAACTCAGGAAAAGTAGGAATCATTCCAAAATCTTTTCCATTAAGAAAATATTGGATTTAGGAATACCTTTAAAACAAGTGCAAGATTCAAGTTCTATAAGCAACTGGTAATTAAAGACTGAACACATACCAAAATGACAATCATCTTCAACCACAAAAACTTTAGATTACAATCCAAAATCACATCTAGATACCCAAAGTCCTGCTGAATATCAATTCAGTTATTATTCTTGGATTCATTATGATTCGTTATCCATTTGAGCTCTCTGGAATATAATCACTAATGAGTTGAGCCCTTCCTTAACTAAGGAATACTCTATTCACTAATCATGCGTCTTACAAGCAATATAATAAAAAAACCACCAAATTCTGGTGAATCCACATCACACTGATCGTTTTACCAATTAACTTCATCCTGGAGTAATCAACTACTCAAGTTAATTGCCAATGATTCAAAAATCTCAAATGTCTAGATGAAGAATTCAATTATACTAGTATAACACCACATTTAGATCCTTACCCAAATCATTTATAAGTTAATCCATAAATCTTCTATACAAAGATTTGTTAACTCTTCAAGTATCTGTCAAAACAATACTTGATCATATATTCATGTTTACCGACTAGGTTAAGTGCACCAAATAACCTTAGTAACTAGGATTACACAGTAGATTCATACAAGATTAATCGTGTACATATGAGAATAATCTCACTATGACCCAGTACATAAATACATTTTTATCTGTCAGATTCCTCCAGAACCCACATATGTTACTCACATATCTCACTGAGATCTTGTAACTCAGCTACAAAATATTTTCTATTTCTCATGAGTAAATAACATATTCGTGAAATCTCTGAGATGAAAAAAATTCACTCTCGGCAGTTTTCCAATCCCACTTACTTCAAATTACATAATTTCTCCCACCGATTAACCCCTCTCTGATCCTAGTACTTAAACTAAGATTAGGTTGATCCAATATAGAACTCTCAGATTTAATTTTTTTATCAAACTTTCTTCTATTCCAATCAAAATGGAATTAGTAACCTTTGACCTTTTATTGTACTACTTATAGATAATGATTCAAATATCAAACCTGTTCTAGTTCCAAATTGTCCACCTATCCAAACATAGAATATGAAATTACATGAATGGAAATCCCACCAATAGGATTTCAGTAATTCTTGAACCGTATCCTGTCAGATTTACTAACTAGATAAAGAATACTATTGCTACTCATCCAATCTGGACATTTCATATTGTTTGACAATGTTAATTCAAATTTAACAAGTATCTTGCACAAACGTTCACTTGACTGATTTCTAGTGATCAACATCGACTATAAAACTATCAGACAAGTAACTGAATTCAAATTTTAATCAATTTGAAATAGAAAGAAAAAAAAAATTCAAATTTTAACTTTCAATCTGGGAGTTCAACTCCAAAGTTAAAAAATGACAGCACAGTAAAAACAATAAGGAGTAAAAATTGTCTGTAATTCATTGCGGTTCCTTTTGTCAATTTTAACTTATCTATCACCGGGAAGTAATTTAGACTTAGTGAAAACACTGTGATCAATTCTGACTGATAAAATCAATTTAATCAATTCACTAATTTAAACTGATTCCATAGATAGCGAGAAAAATGATCGTTTTTACGTAAACTTCAGTTTTACAGAATTTGTCAACCATTAATACTGATTTGTGACCCAACTGTCAGAGCACATGCGTATGACCACTCAAATCGATTGTAAATCCTTCATGCATGTCAGAATCACTCTAAGAATCAGCATGCAACTAATCCATGCAAACACAGTACTATAAATTAGGGAAATCACTGGCATGCAATCAAAACAATTCCACATTTTGCAAATTTTACTCACAAAACTACAAAACTTCAGATGATCATAACTTTGGCTACAGGACACCAAATTGGGTGCTTAAAAAAAAAGCATTTATGGGCAGCTCACCTCATGGTGCCATGCCCGAGCGTGACGGGTAGCATGAGCTACCCAGAAACCCAAATTCTTTTAGTATATATAGATAATATAGTGTCCTAAAGTCATTTTTTGATTTTTGATGAAGAAAAAGCACGAAAAAAGAGAGTCCACTATCTTGTGTGACTCCTTTTTTTCAGAATTTATTACATGTACTTTCCGTATATATGCAAGGTGCATATAAAAAAAAAAAACTTCAATGACCTTCCATCTCGAAGGTTCAAAAGTTTTCACGCCGCGAAAGATCATTTTCTCACCCATTCCAACCTGAGAAGTGCCTTTCCTCGGGGTACAGCCCTTGGCCAAAAGTCCTTCCTCTCGAAATGGCCTCGGAGGGAACTACATATATTTACTGTAAAAATTTTAAGATTTAGAGTGAGAGCCTTGCAACTCTCTAAAACAAGAATGTTGATGCCCTATCATACCAGAAATATTACAAGAATGCGGAGTCTTTCCAACACTATTTTGGTGAGTTTTCAAAAAAAAAAAAGCAAAAAAAATGGTTGAGAGGTTGATCACGACACAAGGCTTTCGTGTGACTTTGACCAACGATGGTATGTACTTCGTAATTATTCTTTATAAATTTTTTGTAATTAGAGTCTTTTGTCAATGAATATTCCAAGGTTCTTATATTATCATAGCTATAGGGCTTGGTATTCTACATTATTGAATCAGATGCTAATTAGATCATGAATATATGCTTATTAAGACATCTATCAACAAAAAGAGCCATATATCCAAGTGAAAATCAAAATGCAATAATACACTATATAGTAATATTATGATCAACTGTACTCATCATCACACAACATATTTTTGTGTCATGCTAATTATAAAATAAATAAGTAGAGCAATTAAATATAACTACCAGTATAGTAAGTTGCAGTACATTAATATTTTGTATAATTTATTCATCGTCTGAAGTTGCATCAATGTCGTGGATATCATTTGTTACAATATGACTGTGTGACAAATTCGCCAAACTAAATGAGTCTATTTGTACCTCTATCCATAGATGATCCCCTATGACTTTCTTAATAATAAGAGGCTTTTTGATGGTTGATGACAATGCTTATTACGAGATAAATGATATGATCGAGTTGGACGTGTATCATGCGATGTCAAATCATCGGATTATGATGCATCATGATTGATAAAATCATAATTTTCTTGATTATGAAAAAAATGCAGCAGCAGCATCGAAGTCCTCCGGCACATTCGGAGATGTATCATCATCATTTGTATCTTGTTTAGGTACAATTGACCGCATGCCTTGCACGACATCTCCATCCTCAAAAATTCTTTTATTACGAAGAGGAGCTTGAATCACATATCACCATATGGGATCTGAGAGGTCAGAATGAAAGACCACCTATAATTATTAGCATAAATAGTATTGATTTAGTATGAATATCCATGCTAAGAAACCTTGAGCTCTATAGAAGATCAATTAATTAGCGCAAAAAGAGCACATTGCTCATGACTACATGAGCACATTTATGTACCGGCTCGCATTGTTGAGAAAAACAAATGTATCACTCTGGTCTTGTCCAAAGCTCGGTGGAGTCAATGGCAAAATAGCTGCTCTCATATTCCCTCACACTCGCATTAGGACCATTACAAATAACTTCAAACCATTCTACATCAAATATAAAAAATTCAATTACCAAAATTTAACTTCCAATATATCATGAGTTGTCTCACAATATTCAAGTTGAGAAGAGATTAGATTGGTAGTCATGCTCGCTCGACTCTCTTGAGTAACATTTGCCATGACCCCATAATCAGTCCTACTTTTATCAACGCACTCCGCACAAAATTTTGTCCATGTGTCCACAATGCAATGTATTAATTTTTGTACTATATAAAAAAAAACCCACATCTATTATTGAAATTAAATAAATTTTGATTGATGACATGTGCATACCAATAGTTGTGTTGTTAAAATTTGTAGAAAGCAAACTGACAATTTCTTTCTATGATGTGTGTATGTCCGACATGGGAAATGTTGTGTTGCAAAGTGGAAAACAACATGCATACTTGCTTGGCTGACATATTGGAGAGAGCCCAAGCCTAGAGAACCTTATAAACAGAAGTACCTCCAGAAAGGCAAACAAACCCACAGTTGTCGTGAGAACTATGAATGAGGTGGTGAGTGGTACAATAATGCATCGACAGCCACCAATTTTGGACTGTTCACAAGAAGAGAACTTCAATTGTTGTTGAAGATGGCGAAGAAGGAAGCCACAGGCCAGAGTTCAACGTAAACAACGTCGATAGCAGAAACAAGGGGCGTCCTAGCTTGATGTATTTGTTATGTCCAACAAGAGGAGTGAAATGGATGTTGGTGGTTCTCTCAACTTTCAAAAGTCAATTCCTAGCATCAATAAGATTGATAGATCTTATGCAAAGTCTAAAGAGCTTCCTTATGCTAGATCTAGGTTGAGATCTAATGAGCTTCTTGGAGATACTTATTGTTGTGCTAACTTGGCAACTTTTGGTGAATCTATGATCAATGTTTTGGATCCATTGGATCTTGAAGATGGACTAGTGCTACCTACTAGTCAAATGGAGTCATGTGGTGCTAAAAAAGAGAAAATTCAAGAGAATCTAGTCAGGATGAGAGTTTAAGAGCCTTTTTGGAAATGCATGAACAAAGAGATACATTCACTAAGCTCTTTCCAACAACACCTCTAGACACTTATCAAAGTCAACTGCATCCATCATTTATTGCCTTATAAAGAAATAACATTAGCATATCCCCAAGCGCATGGATTTGAGATGGGCATGTAGAGAATCTGTTGGGAGTAGAAACATAAGCCAATCTAGGTGCACAGGATGGATGTGATGGAGGTACCTCAGAACAAATGTCCTACTAAAGGTCTCTCAAACAAAACACCATTCAAAGTTTGGACAAGCTCAACTTCTAGAGTGTAAAATGCATTTTCATCAACTACACTACTTCAGATCAAGCCTACAAGTTGTTCGATCCCATCGAGTCAAAGATATTCACTAGCCGGGATGTCATCTTCATCGAAGATCAGTTTTAAGACCTCAAAGGAAAAGGCAGTCACCATGTAGCCGACCTGTCAGATTGTCCTGACATATAAAACTTTCCAGTTCCTCAGTCGACTATTCCCATTGAAGGTCCAAGCTCTTCTACTTTTGACAAACAACAAATCAACGACGAATCAGAAGATGATGATGTTGCAGCTCAACAACTACAATATAATGGAAATGATCAACTTCCTCTATCACCCAATAGATCTTCAAGAGCAAGCAAACCACCTAACCGGTATATCGGCGAGTCTGCAACCTACCTTGTTCAGGAACCAACGTCTGTCCAAGCGGCACTTTGTCAGCCTGATTTAGATTTTTGGAAAGAAGCTATGGATAAAGAGCATTAATCTCTTCTCAAGAATCAGACATGGATAATTGTCGAATTATCCAATTTTGCTCCACCCCACCTGATGTGCAAGCCCTTGACAATCACCACTCTGGCATGATTTGCCTAATCAATGGGGAGATTTTGGTGGAGCATCATATTCACATTGCCTTTTGGGCAATCTAAAGAACCCTTTAAATAGCTGTGTGAAGTGCCTTGCTTGGATAAAAGGCCAAGGAAAATATCATAATGAACATATGATACCCAACTCTTCAAAAGGAACTCTTGCCCCCTATTTTTTCGAGGTGAGAAGACATTCGAATGAGATCACACAACAAATGATGTGGTTCTGTAATGATAATTGCACACATGCATCAGATTCAGACAAAAGCATATTCCAAAAGCCAGCCAAGACCCCCAATGTAAGGCCAATAATTGAGGGAACAAAACTAACACAACAAGAGGCTGCTAGGTGATTCTGGGAGAAAGAAGTTCACTCTTAATGACTTATTGTAAGGAGGGCATAAGCTAACTAGTATACTCTAGCAAATCATCCTCATTCACAATATAATGAGCTGATCTACTAGGAGTGCTAGAGGTAGATATGATAAAAAAGAAAGAGTAGACAACCAAAGTCTCAAATTTTGTTGTTTGATTTGATTTAGCTAGAAAAACAAATGTGATTATTTTTCAATCTTGCAATTATATCATTTATCCTAATGTGATCTTATCTTCACTACCACGATGGAATATAGATCTTCCCTATGAAGAAAATTTTTTACTTTGTCTTTAACTTTTCTATGATTGAGAATTTCAATTAATACATCTATTCGTCCCTAGCACCGCCAACAAGTTATACCAACAACGAACAATATAGAACTTCATCAAAAAAAATTTGTTAAACAACTTAAAAACATCTTATTCAACACGGTCCTTTAGAACTAAAGGTACTTTATAGATATGGTCATGTGTACAAAACAATTATTGTACATGATGTTAAACTAAATATGTCTTTTAAAGGACTAAATATGTCGATCATCTCCTATTTTACAATTTTCGAAAATTATGATGTAGTTACTAAGAAAGTCATGTTGTATTATACACAAGAAAATATATAAATTGGTAATTTCTTCAGTATATTATATTGATGTATTACTATTACCCAAATGCCTCAACTTGAAATGCATACTATTTTTGGAAGGATTAGCTAGACGGAGTAAGTATAGCATAACAAGATGTGTCCAATGAGAAAATTATTGTTGTTATGCAGAATGTCAATTTTGCTAACAAGTCATCAATAGAAATAAATTACTCAATTTTACATCAAGGCAATCAAATTCCAGGTTTAGCATTGATTATTTGCACAAAAACCCAAGGTTTTAAGGCTTAAAAAAAGTTCTAAGATCACTAATGTATAATTATCCTTTTGTCCTTCAAGACCATGTTGGGAGTCCTTTTGTTGTCTTAGTGTTTTACACTTTGATCTAGTTTCCTACAACTAAAATCCTACCTAAATAAAGTCTAGTGCTTAACGAAAGAGGACTAGTACTAAAATCTAACGTAAGGAGTGAAAGTAGAAGAGATGACAAAGAAAGAAGCTGAGGATTAGTGACTCAACCTCCCTTCCGGTGCTTTGTTCTTAGTGACCTCCAAAGGGCGTTGGAATAAAATAGTGGGTTGAGTACAATATTGGCACATTGAAGCATGATGGCATGCATGAAACACAAAGAACTTGTAAACAACACCAACTTTAATAAAATATTCCAAAATAGAGAACTAATACCTTGCACATTACCAAACATAATCACAACACAAGCAAGGTGAAAATTGCCAAAAGAAAGAGCATTCACCGTTAACAAAACAAAAATAGAAAAAATTTAAAGCCAAAATTTTTGTCACCTCTCTCTCTCTCTCTCTCTCTCTCTCTCTCTCTCTCTCTCTCTCTCTCTCTCTCTCTCTCTCTCTCTCTCTCTCTCTCTCTCTCTCTCTCTCTCTCTCTCTCTCTCTCTCTCTCTCTCTCTCTCTCTCGCTCTCTCTCTCTCTCTCTCTCTCTCTCTCTCTCTCTCTCTCTCTCTCTCTCTCTCTCTCTCTCTCTCTCTCTCTCTCTCTCTCTCTCTCTCTCTCTCTCTCTCTCTCTCTCTCTCTCTCTCTCTCTCTCTCTCTCTCTCTCTCTCTCTCTCTCTCTCTCTCTCTCTCTCTCTCTCTCTCTCTCTCTCTCTCTCTCTCTAGATTAACAAACGTGTGGTTAAAACAATGATTCTAGTGTGTAGTTGTTATTCTGGAGTAATTGTACCACAAGAAAAATGAGACATGTTCCTATATAGGAAAAAAAGAAAGTTTCCCTAGATTAAAATGAACTAAACTAGGGAATTTCCATACTAGGAAAAGTGGTTCTTTTCCTAGAAAGCAAATCTAGGAAAAATGCACATTTTACCTATGCAGGGAAAATCATCTAGGAAAAAATTCCCTAGACGATTATCCCTATATAGGAAAAAAATTAGTGCCACTTTTCCTAGTATGGAAATTCCCTAGTTGTGCTCATTTGAATCCAATGAAATTTATAGGAAAACTTTCCTATCTACCATTGTGCTCATTTGAATCTAGGGAAATTTATAGGAAAATTTTTACTAGCTAAACACATTTACCAACTAAACACTTTATGCTCATTCCAACCAAAAATGAGTTCCACTCCATATATAAAGTAGGATACTCAAATATATAGCAGGATACTCTCCAAAAATACATGAGACTAATGGCACATCAATGAGAAAAGCCTAGAAACATTAAACAAACTACAAGCTCCATTGACCACAGATTCGGCTGGTTATCTTATATTCTCAGCAATAAATCAGTTGATGTCAGTAAAAACCCGTGAATTTACTTGACTTTCAAAACATGTAAAGATAAGATCTAACTTCGGCATGATATTGACGTTGTATGAGGTATATCCCATCCTCCTTGCTGATATGCGATTGCATTGATTGCTTTATTAAAAGGGTATAGGAACCAAACACTGGGCTGGGCCTATCGAATCTTTGAGCAATGAGCTAACAACATCAGGTCTAGAGTGTTTCAATATTGCCCAAAAAAACAACAAAGATCTGTACAATAAGTAGCAAAACTAAAATTGAGATCCGAAATGGTATTGAAAAGTTTATTGTACGAAATTTTATTTCAGCTTTATTGAATATGATTCACCTGTCACTTTTTTTAGCATAGCAAGAATAGAGAAACCTCAAGGATCAGATACTTGTTGAGTCTTGACCATGCGTAGGTGTTGATTGCTTTCAGTAATGGTAGTAGCATCGCTCACCTCGACCAAAGCATTCTGAGAACTAGCAAACTCTTACCTAGTAAAGCTACCAACATCAACACACTATAATGCGCACATGTGCTGATCAATCACTCATCCACCATCAAAAGAGAAATAGAAGCGACAAACTTTTATGATGTTAGAAGTCAGGATTTGTCTCAAATACAGAGGATATAATGTCGTCTATTTTATTGAGAAAATTTAAGCTACAAACCAAATATTCCACTTCTCAACAACACTATAGACGGTCATTATTTTAGAGGAGTACTAAAGATATAATATAATCTAGAGCATTGAGAAATTCAATATCAAAGCATAGATTTTCGGTAAAAGATAAAATAGTGCCAAATAGTAATGATCAATCTCTCAATAGATAGGCATGGAGGGCTTAATTCACCTCCAGGCTTGCATCTTTACAAAGCAATAAAAAAAAGAGTAAGATACAAAAAGACTACAACAAATCTTATGAACTGCTCAAGTATGGAGAACCCTCACAAAATAGGTCTAACGACAAGCTGGAACACATCACAAAAGGTCTATGTCCTCTACATTCAACCCCCCAGGAGAGTAATTTCGGATCAAAATTTTGTTCTCTCTAATCAAAATTTTTGCCAAATATGTTATCATATTCGTAACAGAGTGATCACGGCCAGTACTTTTTGCAAATAGAAATCCAGACCTGACAGTTCTAGAGTAGTATACTTTGATATCTTTATATAATGCAACCACAATGGAGATCGAGAAATACTTCATTAAATTCGTTTCCCCATCTTCTTCTGTCAAATTTTCTAAGTCAGCCACCTACAATAAACATAAGACAAAACTTGCATTTGAGTATTATTATTTGCCTTTATTTTGATTTACGGTTTGGGGTTGAAACAGTTCAAACAAGTTTCAGAATGTCAAATTGAAGCATGCGCAGAAAATCAAAAACATAATGGTGTAGCTATGAATACTTAAGATTCCAAACACATTTTATAAGGCAATAAAACACAACCAAAACATAATGAAATTCTCATAAAAACAGTAAAATATACATGTAATTTATGTAAAACACATGAATTTTACTACTTACATGCAAAAGATAGGCAAATCAAATCAATATTGGGACAAAAGACTAATTACCTTCATTATTTTTTCTTTGAGAGCTCCATTGACTTCTCTTTTGTTGCATCGATTGCCTTGCAAACTCTCCAAATACTTTGGTGTCATCTACAAGGCAATATAACGGATTTGATCAATAGCAAGAAAATAAAAAGTAATTTTCTATAGTTAACATATTCTTTGCATACCTTCCGTTTTCTAGTACTGCGAATTATCTTGCATGACATCAATTCTAACTTTGTACATGACATCTCATTGTCCTGAAAAAAAAAAAGACAAAAAAATGATTTATAACAATTGTATAATTTATCTGTGAATTAAGCAAGTTGGATGCGATTATCTTCCCATTGGTAACATGACCTGCAATTGCACTTTTTCCGTGTCGGGGGCCTCGTTGTCAGATGTCCCATCCAACAAAGTCATGTATGAAACATGACCTACATGTGGTGTTTCCTTGTTTTGAACATCTGTTTCCTGAAAAGGAACAAAAACAGCAAAAGGCTTACAAGATTGACATTGCACATTCAACATATTAGACTTAGTGAATATAGAACAATCTCAAACATTTCCGCATACCTCATAATGAAAAAGCTGCATCAATGAGGTTGGTTGATCAACATTTGCCAAGTCATTTAACTGATAGATAATAATTGACAGCACATTACAAGTTGCATCAAAGAAGTAGAAATTTCAGTTCATACAAAAAACCATCGAATACTAGTCAAGAAAAGAAAAAGTTAGAACTAACCTTCACTCCAAGTTGCACTTTTGTTTTAACATTGGTCAACAAAATGGGCTCATTTTCAGCAACCTAAAATGACAATAATTTAATCAGCATAGTCATGCAAATATTATACTTATGTTAATTGCAAAGGAAGAGTTGTATTGAAAACCTTCTCACCTGCCCATCATCAAGACCCAATGCGTCTCCCGGAGTGCTGCCTATGGAGCTCTTTCGCCTGGAGTACTTCCTCCTTGATTGCATGGATGTCAAAATCCAAGCATATATATCATCTTTTTTCCAGGTGTATGTGACACTTGGAAAGTGTTTGATTTCCGAGAGCCCTGCCCGAATCAAACCTTTTATTTTATCTTGCATTGCTCTGTTGTTTCTCAGGTCCAAACTATGTTCCTCCTCTAGCTTTGCGGCTTTCAGCCACTTCCGAACAACACACATATTGGATAGATAAATAGTGTGTTGTTCTTTAAAATTTCTTTTCAAGTCATGGTTATCATACAATTTTCTTGGGGTCCTGCCAAAAACTTTTGGCACACAAAAAATCTCATCATAAGACGGGATCTCCACCATATGTGGGTCAGCCATGGTGGATCGTGCAAGTGGGCCATCCGATCTAGTGGCCTCATTGATTTTATGAAAATCATGACCACTTTCAACGACACTTGAAGTGGAGGTGTTCTTTTTGGAAAGGTCCAAAAGTTCTTGAATGACTTTTTTGCCTTGCTCGTTGGACAATAATGAGAGGAGGCCTTGAATATCAACAATTGGCAAACCTTCCATAATAATAATAACCGTGCAAAAAACTGTAAACCTCAATAAGCCAAGACAACAACAACCATTTGCTACTATGACAAGAAAACATAGTGTACCTAGATTAATAACGGACGCATAAAAATTCATTAATTAACAACATTGCTTGACAAAAGATTTATCAAGTTTAGGGTTATTGTTGCTCGTTTAAAAACCATGATTGAAAACTGCATGAAAGCAACTTTATAACAACAGAATTCAATATGGAACACATACTAAAATAGCAATAAATACATCAGTGTGGTCCACAAACTACTATCAAACACATAAACAACTAAAAAACCCTAACGGCTGTTACATGTGCAAATAACACACGTTATCATCAATTGAACATGCTAATCTTACTTGGACAAAGATGTTGGACACATCTCAATTGTGAAGTCATCTCACTTACTGGGATTATACATATTGCTATATGCATTATCCACAACCAATTACAAGACTGCCACAAAGAAGCAAGGATAATCAACAAATTTGTATTGAACTTTAAAAATGACCACAGTATCATATAACTAACGAATCATGGACATTTGCTAAACAATGCTCAAAGGAAATTCTTCAAAATCAATATCAAATAAAAGTACAAAACTCTTTTATTGTTCGCTATACCACATCACAGGTATTCGTTTTGAGCTTGCACTTTCCTGGACAGTTTTATATTTAATTGCATGCCATTGCTCCAAAAGAGTAATGCACTGGTCCCAAGACACATTTTCTGTATTTTCAGATTCAACTCTCCAAGTGCCAGGTCGTGTTTTTTTTAACCAATTCACACATATTGCTTTTGTGGAAGTGTCAATGTTGCGTATAACCCCAGGATGTTTGTTACTTTCAGAGCGTTGCACCAATACAATATCATTCTCCTCAAACCAAGGAGGGATACATCCTGGATAACCGAGCTCTAGCAGCCATTTTCGGACACTTAAATCTCTGGTCTCGTAAGCAACAATATGAGATCTATGAGGGAGGGGAATAAACTTGTGTAGCAATGATGTGATTGGCCTCACACAATCCCAGCTGTAAGGAAGGTGTGCCTTGTCCAAAATGCTCATTCCCATTACAAAACCGATTTTTAAGCTTTCTTCACCTCCCTCTTCTTGGATATGTTGTCGATAGTACTCGGCGCCAAAGAAGATCATAATCTCTCCATCATGTTGCATGGAAAAAAAGACTTTATTTGTGCTTTCCAATGTCCAACGCCAACATTCACATTTAGACCATCCATTTGAACAACAACATGTTGTCCTAGGGCATAAACATCACCATCAAAAAATACCTTTTTGTAAGCGGTGACCTGTTCGAAGAGGCCATTGCATCCACTTATGCTCCAAAAATGTTTTGCATACTTCAATTCCTCTTCTGACGTCGGACGGTACCGTTTTCTTTTCTTGGTGATAGCAATCCCCTTGGTTTTAAGCAACTCTTCGCATGGTGTTTCACAATTATTTGCATTGCTTCCATAGATTCCTTGCTTGTGACACTGATGACACCTCTAAAATACACTGTGTATGCATAGGAAAACATGTTGAAGCTTCCTCACCATGGCGTGCATAACCATCAAGAAAAACAAGACAATTATGGAGATCATTAAGCATCCCATGATTTGGCATAAGACCATCCACATCTTGCTGACAATTTTGGAAAACCTTTGCAAACAACTTTCTTGCAAAAAAATGGGAATAAGTTATCTCATTCATTTTGTTGTTTGTCGAGATGTTTACATAGGTGGAAACCTTTCGTTCAAAATCATAGCACCAATATATATCTTGGGATCCATGGCGATACATCTCCATTTCCTATAAGAAAAAACCAATGTTATTTCTGGTGGTTGAGAACTCAGAAAGCCCAACAAGACAAACTTGAACAAATAGGTTGACATTAACGGTAATGGTGTGAACCTGCAACGTGTTCCAAAGGAGATGAGTTAGCACCATAATATTCCTCACTACGAACCCTCCATGATAGAAATAGGGTTCATGCCACACTCATACTCTCCATGGACCAACCCTCGCTTCTACTATAACTGTCAAAAATATGTGCTATGTCTATCAGCCGTAATCCAAGCTCCAAGGATGATCTTGTGATGTCGTCCATGTTTGCCAAGATACAGGGTAAGCACCATTGGACAAACTTTTGGTTTTCTTCCGCTTTGAAGTTGCCATGGTACTTGCTCGGTGCATGTGGCCATCTTCCATATCGAATGTTTGCTGGTGCTATAGACCAGACGCTGTGTACAACTTCATCAATGCTCTTTCTAGTTTCGTTTGTGCATTTTTTCATAAGACATGATATGCACTTCTTGAACAGGTTCAAAGATAGTATATGCATGGCATCATATACCAAATCTGTTGAAAGATTGAAACCATATAGATCATACAATCTCCAAAATATAGATTCTCTGGACAACCCTGCACCTTTTAGAATTTCATCTTTGTTGCCTTGGGATGATGTCTTCTTTGCATTGCGTAGAGCCTCTACCATTTCATTGGTTGTTCGTTTAGGGGGTGGATACCTAGCTTGGTACCTATTGCCAGCATAAACATAGCGTCCAATAAAGCCATCCCCTCGTGGGTCAAGAGTAGCTCTTGCCTTGTCCCGTCGACAAAATGCTTGTCCACCATCTTTGAAAAGCCCGAGTTTGCATTGCGCCAGATGATCCCCAGTAACTATCATTAACGTTGCACATAGTGTGCAATTCCTTGTCATCGAGGCCGTCACATTATACCCAAATATAAGATCAAGCGGATAATTGTATTGTACATCCAATCCATCACAAAAGAGAGCTTCGAGGTCAGAAATCAAGGGTTGTAAAAATGCAGCAAATGCACCATCCACAGTGCATATAAGATTCTTGCAACTAAGTGGAATAAATATAACTGGAAGAATATCCACACACGAGCTTTTCCCCGCATTCAACAGTCGCAACTCTATCACATAACAGTCCTTTTGTGTCGTGCGTGATGTTTGAAAATCGTGAGTATGAAGGAGTAGTGAGAAATTTCTAGGGGCTCCCTGTTATAAAACACACGTGGGAGTTATTACTCAATATGTTTCCAATCTAAGTACAACTTAAAACTCAAAATATGCATGTGTTATCAATTACTTTGGTCAGCCTTCGTTTCCTTGTGACAGACATGCGACATCTTTCACATCGAAAATTGTATTCCTTTTCATCTTTGTTCCATGATTTTTGAAGGGTTTCACATTTCTTGGAAAATGTTGAGTACGATTTCTTCCAAAATTCATGTCCACAAATGACTGGCAATTCATATACTAACTCTGGATTCCAAAAGTCCTGGAACTCCCTACACTTTTTCCCATCCCAAAAATCTTTTATAAATTCGGGACACTCATCCAGTTCTTTGCCCAACCAGTGTTCTTTGTTGCACCACATCCGCAAGAGTTCATGGCAAATTTTACTACTTTTACACAACAATTGGAGTTGAGGACCAATGGGAGCATAATCAAATGGAACTGTATTTTTCCTAGGCACTCTGCATACATTGAATCGCTCACAGCATATAGCACAATCTCGTATTAATTTTTTTTTGCTTCTAAAAATTGTTTCAGAGATGCAGTATACCAAACATGTACTGTAGTTGTCCTCTGCACTTGGTGTGAACACCTCTGGAGTATGAGGATTTTCCTTGGATCCTATACATATGCGATACTGTTTCAAGTTTGTCATGCCTAACCTTGTGTACATGTCAAGCATTTGCCGCCAAGAAGTAGGGGTAGTCATTCCATTCAAGTCACCATCCCATGTTGGTGGGAGTTGCACCAACAACTTGCTAAGGCTAGGTATCCCCAGCGCAGTTTTTACATAACTTGACCTTGACCCCACCAGATCTCCAAATAAAGCATTCCGTGAATGAAGCCATTACAGCAAGCAAAACCAATATTCACGCTCTGGGTTTACTAGATGCTAGTCGTATGGTTCAATGAACTAGAGATATGCAGAGCTAGATGATTTAATGCAGAGCTGTGTTAAAACTTTGTGCAGTATGGCGGAGGAGAACGTGGACAATCCATGTCACATTGCAGATGCAGGAGCAATATGTGATTTACTGCTGTACCAGTCTTCTGGGAATACTCTCTGTGACTAAGAAGCTGTGGGTGGAGTGATTCTGAGTGATTCTAGCTGCAGGCGCCGTTGCTTTCATCATGATAACCTTTTTTTTATTTTGGTTTGGAAGAAAGAAAGGCAATCAAGGTGGAATGTCAAGGCAAAGAAGGGCATCTGAAGGAAACGCCCACAGCATGATTGAAGTCGAGGCAGTTTCCTCCAGGATCTGGTCACAGGGTTGCAAATGCACATGCTGGACGATCCATTAGCCTCAAGCAACCGAAAACAAAGAAGTCCTCCGGCAGCTGTTACGTTATCTACGTGAGAAGGCAGGAAAGCGAGGCGAGTGTGAAGCCACTTATTTTCTTTGGGGATGTAAGCGAAGACAGCTTTGTAATACGGATCTGCAAACATCAATATCCACAAATCTCTGCCGGGAGTTTGTGAGCACAGATTCAGAAAGCCACGTGAGTGCAGAATGGAATTCCATCATTTACACACACACCAAGGCAGTTGGCTCAATTGGTTAGCTTGACATCCAAAGTTTCTTTGGTCTCAAGTTAGAGCCTTCCCTTGGAAACCAAGAAGCATTTACACACACAACGAAATCTGGCCAAGCTTTGATATAGGTGATGGCTTAAAAAATGTATGCCAAGGGTGTCAATTCTTCAGAATTGACTGAAAGGAAACATCGCCCAGAGCAACTAGCAATCTCTTGCAGGATTAAAGCTTCCAACTCAGAAATTAATGGAGGACTGACTGGCTTCGTAAGAAAGCGAATATCAATAAAATTTCAGTAATGCACTTACTGTGATGCGCAGTACTCTGAAAATATTCTCTCCAGCCAAAAAAAAGCAACGTCAGAGCACGCGAAAAACAGAGCAAGACGAACCCGGGCACGAAGTAGGAGGGAGACAGGAAGTAGTAGCGGCAAAAAAATTTAGTGGTAATTAATGCAGCCGCCGAGCCACTCCTACAAGTTGGATAGGTTGTTAGCTTAGTTGGATGGGTTGTTATCTTTTCTTTTTTTTGGGTCCAAGTTAAACCAAAAGGCATATTAAGATTTTTCAATCAGAAGGAGCTAGTGTTCGGGAAAGCCGATGTCTCTTCAGAATGGAATCGGCTTGGAAGCCTCTGGTGAGTGCCGCGCTGAGCAATGGAGCATGCTGGAACTTTGGAAGCCTAGAGTCTGTTCCTGGTTTGTTTCTAAGTTTCTGACCTTCTTAAGATGCGAAGGTCAGTGGCCAAACCACCTTCCATTAATTTGGAATGTGGTTTGGGCACTGATGGGGCCGATTAGGCGACGTTTCCGGTTGGAGATCAGATGGAGCCATCTATCAGATAAGGCAACTGCCTCAAGCCGCGATCAATAATCCTTCGAATTGTAAATAGCTTTTGCTAATCTGACAATGAGTTCATGAAATAGTAGAGGATGTTTGAATTCAAGCAATCTAATCATCCTAAACTTGAAATCGATCGAGTTTGATTGCTTGATGAATTATATCAAGTCATAAAAAACAAAATTGCATGTTGGACATCAAAATTGAGCTATCCCAAATAACAGGCATCAAATTTGAGTTCTCCGATTTTGTAAGCTCGAGATTTTTTGAATTCAACCACTCTATGAAGAACCTCAGTTTATAACAGCCAAAATTGGGCTATCTCGATTGATGGAGATTACATTTGAACTATCTCTTGTGATATGGGTCAATTTCATTGATAAGAAGTAGAACTCAAGCAACCTAAATGTACCAACTTGATATTGATCGATTTTGCTAACTCAATGAGCCACATGGTTGGCTGATAATGACCAAAATCGCATATCAGACATCAAAGTTGAGCTCTCAAGCAATAGACATCAAATTTGAGCTATCTGAATGTCCTAGTTTCAAGATTCTTCTATTTTAAGCACTCAATAAGCAATCTCAAGTGATAAGAGACAAAATTGAGCTATCTCAAATGATCATACATGAAATTCAATAGCGTTGAGTTGCATAGAAAATGGATTGAACTCGAGTTGTCTGAAGGTTCTAAAGCAAAAATTCCTTTGATTTGATCACTCAATCGACAACCTCAAGCGAAAAAGGCCAAATTTGAGATACTTGATGTTACAAACTTCAAATTTGATAATCTCATGTGGTAGGGACCAATTCAATCGATGATATAGATAATATAGTGTCCTAAAGTCATTTTTTGATTTTTCATGAAGAGAAAGCAAGAAAAAGAGAATCCACTATCTTGTGTGCCTCCTTTTTTTTTCAAAATTTATTACATACACTTTCCTTATATACGCAAAGTGCAAAAGTTTTTAGCCTATGAAAGGTCATCTTCTTGCCCATTCCAACCTAGGAAGTGCCTTTCGCCTTGGGGTACAACCCTTGGCCAAAAGCCCTTCTCCTCGAAATGGCCTCGGAGGGAACTACATATATTTAGGGTGGATGATGAGATTTAGAGTGAGAGCCTTGCAACTCTCTAAAACAAGAATGTTGATGCCCTATCATACCAGAAATATTACAAGAAAGCAGAGTCTTTCCAACGCTATTTTGGAGAGTTTTCAAAAAAAAAATTACCAAAAAAATGGGTGTGAGGTTGGTCACGACCCTTGGCCTTCGTGTGACTTTGAACAACAATGGTACGTACCTTGGAATTATTCTTTAAAAAAAAATTGTAATCAAAATCTTTTGTCAATGAATATTCCAAGGTATCTTATATTATCATAGCTATAGGGCTTGGTATCCTACATAATTGTTGCTGATTAGATCATGAATATATGCCTATCAAGACACTATCAACAAAAAGAGCCATATATACAAGTGAAAATCAAAATGTGATATTATACTATATAGCAATATTATGATCAACACTACTCATCATCACACACAACATACTTTTGTGTCATGCCAATTATAAAATAAATAAGTAAAGCAATTAAATATGATTGGCAGTATAGTAAGTTGTAGTACATTAATCTTTTGTATATTTTATTTCATTGTCTGAAGTTGCTACGATGTCATGGATATCATTTGTTACAATATGATTGTCCGACAAATTTGCCAAACTAAACGAGTCTATCTCTACCTCTACCCATAGATAATCCCCTATGACTTTCTTAATATTAAGATGCTTTTCGATGGTTGATGGCAATGTTGATGACGAGATAAATGATATGATCGAGTAGGACGTGTATCATGCAATGTCAAATCATCGGATTATGATGCATCATGATTGATAAAATCATAATTTTCTTGATTAAGAAAAAAATCAGCAGCATCGAAGTCCTCCGGCGGATCCGGAGATGTATCATCTTCATTTGTATCTTGTTCAGGTACAATTGACCGCATGCCTTCCATGACATCTCCATCCTCAAAAATTCTTTTATTACGAAGAGTAGCTTGAATCACATATCACCATATGGAATCTGAGAGGTCGGAATGAAAGACCACCTATAATTATTAGCATAAACACTATTGATTTAGTATGAATATCCATGCTAAAAAAATTTGAGCTCTATAGAAGATCAATTAATTAACACAAAAAGAGCACATTGCTCATGACTACATGAGAACATTTATGTACCGGCTCGCATTGTTGAGAAAAACAAATGTATCACTTTGGTCTTGTCCAAAGCTCCGGTGGAGTCAATGGCAAAATAGCCGCTCTCATATTTCCTCACACTCGCATTAGGACCATTACAAATAACTTCAAACCATTCTACATCAAATATAAAAAATTGAATTACCTAAATCCAACTTCCAATATATCATGAGTTGTCTCACAATATTCAAGTTGAGTAGAAATTAGGTTGGTAGTCATGCTTGCTCGACTCTCTTGAGTAACATTTGCCATGACCCCACAATCAGTTCTACTTTTATCAATGCACTCCGCACAAAATTTTGTCCATGCGTCCACAATGCAATGTATTGATTTTTGTACTATAAACAAAAAAAAACCCAATCTATTAGTGAAATTAAATAAACTTTGATTGATGACATGTGCATACCAATAGTTGTGTTGTTAAAATTGTTAGTTAAACATATGAGTAGTATATTAAATATATAGCTTACATGAAAATCGTATCCCCTTGCAAATTGTTATGTGCACGTCCTGCATATAAAATTCAGCATAATCCTAGACTTGGATACACAATACTCGATTATGCGAGATTACTGGTTGTGCCTCAAAATTCCAAACAAGGCAAAATATGTAATTAATAACCTTGTGAATGCCCAATTACTTAAGTGGAGCTAGTGCATGGTTTAGGATGGGTATGCGTAGAGTGTCAACAGCCACTTAAAAGCTCTTTGCACAAGGAGAGGCTGGGGCTATATATCCTAGTGGGAACTTGCCCTCCTACCATTCCATAGTGTGTTTTCATTATCAATTTTTTGTCTCTAAACATGCATCCTATCTTGTGGCTCGAGGGTGATGCTACTGGAGATTGATCAATGGCTTCTCATTGGTTGGGTGGTTTTGCTCTATTGTTGTCTCTTTGTGTCTGTCTTATAAGCAGGATCTTGAGGAGCTTTCCCTGCAGGGGTTGTCAAAGCAAGGCTTACGAAGATCGAAGGAATTGGAGTTGTGAAGGTTTTCATCGGATATTTGGTAGTTGATCGATCAGTTTTCTCTTCCTGGTGGAGACCAAGCCTCCAAGTGGGTGTTCTCTCAGTTTTTCACTTGCATGTCGTTAAGATCCATCATTATCAACCTTCTCCAGGGTTTTATGGATTATTGTCGATGTTAGCCAATTTATGACTGGTCTTCTAGGGTTTTGCTTATGGTAGATCTGAATTTTCATAACTTATAGTAGAGCTGAGTTTCAAGCAAGTGTAGCTTCAGTTGGGGTTCAATTAATTGCTAAATTGATGATTGCATGTCGCAATTTTGCAAGATTTACAGTTCTAGACTATGATTTAGTAAAAAATTGCTTGTCTTTGAGGGTTTTTGGCTGGAAAAGAGTAGTAAGAGCTATCATCTAGCAAGATCAAAATAATTGATGTCTATTATGGATTAATTTGAGATACATGAAATACAAAAGGAGATTGAGTTTTGTACACCAAAAGACAAGCTCACCCGGACCATGTGGTTGGATCCACCTGCACTACATGCTCTTGGTTTTCAAAGGTGAGTTTCCCAGTTCCCCGGTTGTACATGACTCTTAACCAAGGTCTTTCCAATTGAACTTGATAGGCAGAAGGAGATTCCGGGATTTCCATCACCACAAAGGTGATCATAAATTGTACTCTCGCTATCTTCATCAAAATGTCTTCAACTAGACCCTTTGGTTTTACACAAGACTAGTCAGCTAATTTGATAACAAATTTTGCCGACTTCATCCCCTGTATACCCCATTTTTTATATAAGGTATTGGAGATGAGGTTGACTCCTGATCCTCCATCTACCATTGTCGCTTCATCCTCATATCATTTGTGCGTCATTGGTAGGTTGATGTTGTGTTGTTCATTGTCCCATGCTACTCCAATGTTGAGGATGGTACTGGTTTTCTTGTACCTGACACAATACAAGGGTTCTCTTGCCGTTACTTTAGGTTCCGAGTTTAATTATTATGCAAGAATGCTCTTTACTTGTGGTGCAATTCACATAAACTTTCTAAGGGATAAGTTCATCCTGTAGGTCAATAGACTCATGAGCAGTTCTATTTGTGAAAGGCAAGTTCAAGGGCAAAGGTAAGTGGTCAAAGGGCCAAGATCAAGGTGAGCCTTCTACTTTTGTTTGAAAGAAGAAAGATAGATCCAAGTTAAAATGCATTTATTGTGGAGTAAAAAGGCATTTTGGAAGTGATTGATTCAAGAAAAAGAGAGATCAAGATGAGAAGCAAGGCAATTTCAGTTTTGATGAGGATGGTATTGGTGATCTAAACTCAAATGATGATGCTTTTTTTATGTCTTCTTTTTGCTAACCAATGATGGAGATATTGATCCATGGTGGATTGATAGTGGAACAAGCTTTCATATGACATGTCACAAAAAATACTTCACTTCTTTGGTGCCTTATGAAGGAGAGAAGAAGGTCATCAACATGGCCAATGATGGTAAAGTTTTTGCCAAGGGCATTGGTACTATTCCTATATATCTACTTTGATTTTGTATCATTCAAAGCCAAGTGTGAACATGATATGACTAGTTTTTAGTCAAGTTGACTAGTCACCTAGAAGTTAGCTTATCCTTGCATGTGCATGAGTAAATGCTCCCACATGGCAAGTGGATGTTCACACGTGTGTATAGAGTTCCAGAAGATAAGAGTTGACCATTTTCCTTAGATCCTATTTTGTAGAGAATATTCCTATATTCTAGGAGACTAGCTCTTTGGATTTTAGCCATATTCTAGAAGGTCAACTTTGGATAAGGATCAAGGATGGATCAAATGGATAGATCTGAGTGATGTGGCACTCTTCACAAGTGTGAAGACCTGCTGGACTATACCAAACTCGTGGATGTACTTGATCCATAAAAGGATTATCATTTTGCTAATGAGATTGATGAGACTTTTGCATTATACACTTTTGTGAGATTTCTAGTCAATAGAATTGTGATTTTATTGAATGATTGCTATCAAGAACCTATGTACTTGTTGTTTCAGGTGCAAGCCATACAGTGGAAAGTACTCCACACGTGTGAGGCCGCTCTCACTTGTTTATGAAGATTTGATCCATTGCTCTTGCTAAGTGTAGTGAATCTAGATCAAGATCTAAAGTGTAGAACTTGATAGATCCATTGATTAAGCAACCAATAACTCTCTATGATTGTTAAGTACAATCATTAATGTCCTAAAACTGAAATTTCATCATGGTATCAGAGCCAAGTAAGAGAGTGATCATTTAATTCATAAAACTTGCAAAGATCATTGGCAAAATTTGTTTTTGGCCAATACTAGTGAGGGCGAGTACATCTAGAGTGATAGCTTGTTTCTATTTGGATAAAATCAACTTGGAGGCTATGTATGTACTTTTCAAACGTGTGAAGCCGTATAGCAACTTTCATTTCAAGTACCTTGTGTTTTTGGGTCCTATAATCTCAATTCTAGTCCAAATTTAGTGCCTTTGAAGCATAGTATTGATCTAGATTCAATCTAGCTAATGCCTATGACCAAATAGAGTTTTGGATCATTGAAGCATTTCTTTCTGGATTTTAAGATCAGATGTAAGAGGCTGATTTGTTCAGATCCTTAATTGAAGTGAAACCTCTAAGAAAAGTATAAAGCGAAAAAAATTTGTGAGAGTGAAAGCTAGGAATTTTTGTCAAGATCTAATTGTTTATCATTCAAGCTTGTGTGCTAGTTTGATAGAGACAAGGCTATAGGAAATCTTGTGACCTTTAGGCCTTTCATAGATCTTTAAAATTCATAAATCTTTGTGAATTTTGAAGATCATTTATTCTACAATGTCATCTATGGGTGGTTATTTGTTGGAATCAAGTGAGAGACTCACTTCCACAAATTATTCCATTTGGAAAGTGAGGATGGAATCACTCCTAGTGATCCATGACCTCTTTGACATAGTTCTTGGAGTTGAGCAAGAGCCTCAAGCTGCCCAAGAACAAACCAAATACAAGAAGAGAGCAAGATTAGCTCTACATTGCATAAAGTTGAATGTATGCAATGACCTCTTGAAGTCAGGAAGAAGATTGTTGATTCGAGGACTTCGTCTTCTCGAATCTTGGCTTGTTTTTGTTCTTCTTCTTTCCTTTCGTGAAGAGAGCCTTATCTTGATCACTGCTTCCCTCTCCTTTGTCTCTCATTAGTCTCTCATCAGCGACAAGACTGACTGCTTTGTCAAATGTCATATCTGGTAGACTCAGTATGAGCATTCTCAGCGGCTAATAAGATGTCGGTAGAGATTTCATGAAGTACATCAGCTGTTGTGGTGTTGGGACCTGGTGCTCCTGTCCTGATGCAGCGAGTTGAGAAAAGATCATTCTGATCTTCTCAACGTGCTGATCCAACTGGTTGCCATCCCACCGTATTGATTGTAGCTGATTGTGAAGGTGCATGACTGAAGCTGCAGTCCTCACTTTATACTTCTGCTTCAATCTTTTCCATGCTGCATGGCTACTTTCGTAGTCTTCAATCTGCATGAGTAGATCTTCATTTATGGACGAAACGATGATCGCCATTGCGCGCTCATCCTTTCTGATCCATTCAGCTCTCCTCGGGTCTCACTCTAGAGGGTGCACCTCTGAGAGCTCGGTCACCGACTAGATGCCTTCGCCCTTCAGGAGTGTTTTGATTTTGAATTTCCAGATTCTGTAATTTGCACCATCAAGACTGATTGCTACTCTGGTCTGGATTGTCGTAGCCATATTGTGTTGTCTAGATAAATCATTGTTCGGATATCAGTAGTGATGACCTGTACGCTCTGATACCGTGTAGCGAAAGCTCTTTCGTTTCATGTTCGTCTTCTCTCTTCTAATTCGCGAACAATTTTCTATCTTTGAATTTTCCTTTCGTGTGAAAGCTCTTACAAGATCCCAGACACTCGACTATTCATCACTGAACATATTTTATTCTAGCAATCAAGAGACACAGCACAAGGCCAAGAGATACATGAAACAGAGTGACTATATTGTCAGTTTGGTTTTAGAACGAGATCGTCAGTGTCTCGCTCGTTGGCGGATTGACTCTTTGCTCTTTCGCTGTGTTCTGCTCGTTGGCAGACTTTCATGCACAGCTATGGTATTTTTGCTTTCTTACTCTATTCGCTACGTCTCTCTCTATTTCTTACATATCTCTGTCAAATTCTCATCACACAGTTATGATCCAGAGAGGATCGTTTATACCTCCACTATGTGGAGTTTACAAGATAGCCAAACGTAGAATCACAAGACTAGTTAAAGCAAATCAACTAGCTAGTTAGTCTCCATTGTTGCTATTCGTTTCAGCTAGGTGTGAAGCCCGTTGAGCTGCCAGCTGGCAGCGCAAAAGATTTCTCTTCGTGTGTTTTCGTTCTTTTTGTTTCTTTTCGTAGTTTTTGTTTTGCGTCCATTTTGCGGTTTGCGGGCTTGGAGGTGTGCTTATGATTCGCGATTGATTTGCGAATCATTCGTGCTTCGAGTCAAAGACATGTTGACTCTCACGAATTGTTCTCGTTCGACCTTCGTGTCTTCTTGTGCCTCATCAAAAGAGGCTTGTGATTCATTAAAGAGTATCTATGAATCCAACAACACTTCAAGAATCCTCATGCTAAGGAATCAAGTCTTTCAAAGCAAGAAAGTAAGTGGAGAGAGTGGACAAGAGTATGTCCTTAGGATCAAATCTCTTAACAAGGAATTGAGTGCTAAAGGAGAAAAGATCCAAGATCAAGAGCTAGTACAAATCATATTGAATGGCCTAGGTGATGAGTTCACCAACTTGTTCCAATCATTTTCTATTCAAGGCACTCTTCCATCCATTGAAAAGTTGCACAATGTTCTTGTGTCGAGGAGAGTAGACTCCTACACCTCAAGACAAGAATGGGAGGCATGTCACTTAATGGAGGAGAGGAGAAAGCAGATTTTACATCCAAAGGCAAGAAGAAACAACATCCATTCAAGAAAAATCAAGGCAAGGAGGCTGAGATGAAGAATGGAGGATCAAATTCCAAAGGCAAAGTGAAGAACAAGGCAAAGTTCAAGTGTTTCTTTTGTGGGAAGAAACGACACTTTGCCTCAAAATGTTACTTGAAGAAGAATCAACAAGAAAATCGAGATCAAGGGGACATTGCTCAAGCGGAAGAAGATGAGGATGGATTCAACACATCCTTAATGGTTGCATCTACACCAACTTCAAGTCAAGACACATGGTGGATAGATAGTGGGGCTAGTTCCCACATGTCTTTTAACAAGCATTATTTTTCTACTCTTCTCTCTTGTAATGACTCTAAGAAGTCAATATACATTGGTAGTGATCAAGAATGCAAGATAGATGGTATAGGATCTATTCCTCTTTGCTTAGGCACATCTAAAAGGATAGATCTAGATAATGTTTTGTATGTTCCTACCATTTCAAGAAACTTGCTTAGTGTAGGACAATTAATGGACAATGGACTAGATGTACACTTCAAGAATGGAGTTTGTTCCATCTTGAAAAATGATAAGTGCATAGCTAGTGGCATTAAGCAAGGTAGACTTTTCAAGTTGGATGCTAATGTTGCAAATGAAAGTATGAACTTGTCTAGGGAGGAGCTATCTCAAGTAAAGCTTTGGCATAAGAGATTAGGCCATCCTAATCTTCAATCCATGGAATCAATGGCAAGCAAGGAACTAGCTCTCGGCCTACCAAAAGCTTTCAAAAAATGTGGAAAGATGTGTGAGGCATGTGGCCTTGCAAAGTCACACAAATCTTCTTACAAGAGATCTTCATCAAGATCTCCCTCTCCCTTGGATCTCATACATTCTGATGTACATAATTTTTCACATGCAAGTAATGGAGGTGCCTTGATGTGTGTAATATTTATAGATGATTGTATTAGATTCACATGGATTGAGTTATTATCAAAGAAAAGTCTTGTATATGGAGCCTTCATTAAGTTCATGTCTCTAGTTGAGAAGCAACTTAGTACTTCCATCAAGGCACTAAGATGTGATAATGGAGGAGAGTACACCTCCAATAAAATGAAAGACTTTTGTGAGATCAATGGCATTAAATTGCAATACACTTGTTCCTACACCCCTCAACAAAATGGGGTGGATGAGAGGAAAAATAGGAGTGTATGTGAATGTGCAAAATCTTTAAGACTTGATGCATCACTTCCCATATCATTTTGAGGATAAGCTATAACTTGTGCTAATTACTTGTGTAGTAGACTTCCTAGTAGTGCTATCATGATGGGATCTCACCATACATTGGTAAGAAACCCAATGTAAAAGATTTTAAAATCTTGGGATGTATTTGTTATGTCCACATCCCTTTGGAGACAAGAAGGAAGGAAGATGCTACCTCCTTCAAAGGGATTTTTGTTGGCTATGGAGAAAATAGCAAGGGCTATATGATATATGATCCTATATCCAAGAAAGTAAAGGTAAGCAAGGATGTACTTTTTGATGAGTCACAATTTGCTAAAAGCTTGTCTAATGGATCTAACCCATTGTGCATTGAAGATCTTGACAAACCCGAGGAGGATCTTGACAAACTCGAGGAGGATCTTGACAAACCCGAGGATGGAGACAAAGATCCTAGTCAAAGGGGGCCGAGAAGGTCTACAAGAAGCAAGGCTAAGCTCTCAAGGCTCACCTATGTGGACAAGGGAAAGCAAAAGGAAGACTCTACATCTTCTACCTCTTACTCCTGCTTAGTTACATTGCTTGAAGAACCATAATCTTTTGAAGAAGCATATAGATCTAAAGTTTGGAGAGATGCAATGCAAGTAGAGTATGATGCATTAGAAGAAAATCATAGTTGAAATCTTGTAAATCTTCCAAGAGGGAAGAAGCCACTTGCATGTAAGTGGATTCATAGAATAAAGTACAATCAAGATGGATCTATTAGTAAGTACAAGGCTAGGCTTGTTGCTAAAGGATTTCTTCAAGTAAAAGGATTGGATTATGAAGAAACATTTGCACCTGCAGCTAAGCTTGTAGTTATCAGATTAATCATTTGCATTTCTACTTTGTTCAAGTGCGATCTCTACCAAATGGATGTGACAAATGCTTTCTTGAATGGCTTCTTAGAAGAGGAAATCTACATGATGCAACCCGAGGGCTTCAGATGAAGTTTCGATGGCATGGAGAAACACGAAAATTCATCTGACATCACCCGATAGTGATGCCCCCCTGGAACTATCTTTGGCACAGTTGTGTCGAGACTATATCAAAGCAATAAAATGGAAAACAACCAAATGCAAAATTGTTTTAGTCAATTGTAAGCCATTAATTCAAAAAAATTGGTTGCACATGTAGAAATAGCTAGAAGATAGAAATCGCTACTTTATGCATGCTAGAACTTAGAAATGCACAAATATCTGATCATAAACACTTAGATATGACTTAGTACTGTCCCTATCCATACAATAGCAATATAGTACTATACTTCACATGTGTGAAAGCTAGATCGACCATAAAATTGACCTTCTACACATAGAAACTCAACATATCAAGAGAGAAACATGTGAGATGAATTCTCCACAAAGAAAAAAACTTTGATGATTATTTCTCCATAGGTACAGCTATTTATAGCTTCCAAAATTTCATTTGGCCACTTGTCCCAAACTTGACCTAAATTGGGAATCTCTAAATACTTGATCAAAAACCTAGAAAAACTAGTCTAGATACAATGTATCAAATTTAGCCAAAAATTGGGTCCAAATCCGACCTCATCCACTTAGCTACTTGCCAAAAATAGTACAAACACTACTTAGGCATGTTGACAAATATGAACCTATCTCTAAGTTGAGATTTCATTTTGGCCTCCAAAAATGCCAATAAACTAACAAACTAGTTGACAAATTTTCACACTCCCTCTTCAACTAGCCTTTAGCAGAGATTTAACCACACTGCTTTGATCCATTGTAGAGGGTATTTCATATCCACCCTCAACCCTAGATCCAAGCACACAAACATCAAGGAGATGAAGAGGATTAATTAGTTGTCACACGGAAATTTGTTCCCATGAGAGCAATAGCTTAGTTCATAATCTAGCAAATGCATAAGATCCATGTCTAACACTAAACATTAACACAGAGATTCATTGACACTAGCAATTAACACTACATCCATTAACACTACACAACAATAATAGAGACTCACTCTTCTCTCTCTCTCTCTCTCTCTCTCTCTCTCTCTCTCTCTCTCTCTCTCTCTCTCTCTCTCTCTCTCTCTCTCTCTCTCTCTCTCTCTCTCTCTCTCTCTCACACACACACACACACACACACACAAAGCATAACAATGATCAACTCCAACAAGCATCAAATCCAACAATTCGCAAATCCAAAGAAAACATGAGAGATAGAGGAAGAAAGAAGGACATTCCACATCCATTCCATAAGAGGGCCAACCTGCTTGTTTTGAAATGAAGAGAAAAAGTGTCTACAATAATTCGAAACTACCACCATATATAGTGGATTTTAGGGCTTTGGCCTCAAATTGTATTGGCCAATTCCTACTAGTTCAAAAAGTGGAGGGAACCCATTCAAAAATTGGAGGGAATGAATTTGAATTTTGGTGGGAACCCTTTTTATTCACTAATTTGAGTATTCAGCCCTGTGACATTAGAAATCCCACAAAAGGAGTTTTTTATTAACTTCAGTCTAATCAATTAATTATGTGATCATTGGGTTGGACTTACACGCGGGATTTTGACATTTTGCGAGTGAATGCTTTGCGAGTTTTGCGAGTTTCATTGTGCAATCAATCCTCAAAACCATAGCACATGGATGCTACTAATTTGAAATAGATTTGAAAACTGGGAGTTTAGGGTGTGCTACATAATAGGACTTGTTTTTTTTGGCATCTTAATGGCTGAGCTAATCATATTTACCATCAATGAAATAGCACTTGTCTACAGAGTATACTATATGATCCAACTAAAGCCTTGTTGTATGAAGTGTTGCTTGACAATCAAAATTCTTAATAATTGTACACACTTTTGGATCTTCCTTGAATTATGGCGTGTCACCAAATACTTGAGTTACCATAGTAAATAGTCATCACCATCAAGCTGTTCAGTGACAATCAAGATTGGATTTCTACATGAAGTTTTGAAATAAGGATTCCTAGACCCTACGAATAGTTGCGACAAAAGACATGCATGGATACCGTATAAAGAAAACATAAATATGCAAAATATATCGAGACAGAAGGCCATGGAACATCTAATTTGATGCCTAGCTCCAATTCTACTTGATGGTAGAACATTGTGCTCTTTCAAACTAAATATAACTTTTAAAAAATCATGAAATAACTATTAATGAAACAAATGTCAAGACATCTGGATTCAATGAGACCACAAGAACCTACAAGGATAAATAGATTAAACATGATTCTTGACCCAAAAAAAACTCCGGATTTAGAAGAAGCACCATTGTTGTAATAGAGTGGACCATTACTAATGTAATAGATTCAATGTTCAAGAACTATGGAGAGCGATTAGGTAGAAATTTTTTTGTTTTTTTTTGCAATAACTTGATTTTTGCATTTGTGAATTACTTTTTCTACTAGTCACTAGTTTCAACACAAGGGGTGTGTAGAAATAAGAACAGTAGTCTAGGACATATCAACAATCAAACAAATAGATACACAGTGTCTTTTCTAATTAACAACGCTCATTTTGGAAATCGATGAGATGAAAATGTCATTCATACTAGATAGTGTTTCTAGCTATAAACTAATCTTCCAAGTCCATACTAGTAGTCTCATCATCAACAAAAAGACATTTCTTTTGTCTTTTCTCACATACTAACATCTTGTAATTGTGTTGCATGCTCCCAGCCATCACAGTGGCCACATTTGCAATGTAACAAGGCAATTCATTGTGTTGCCCACAAACTAACTTTGACTAATAGAAATTTGTTTATAATGATGACACGACAACAATCTATTTACTATCTTTTTGGGAACAAGATCTCCACTATAGCTGAGCCCATCTCTGGCAGATAAAACGTTGGATGTAGTGGCTCCAACCTCACACATATTGATTTCACTACCCACCAATTTACAAAAGAAAAAGTATCACATTAGTTCATCATGAAGAAGTACACGACGCCTTAAACTCAAAATAGGAGATGACTTTTGGCAAAATTTCTCAAGTGAGCTTTAGGATTATAGATCATGTTGTTAGTGCATCAATTACTTCACTATGCAATGGAAAGACATATGTTCCTAAACATAAATGAAATAAAGGTTGAATCTCACCTTTTGATCCTATTGAGAGCTCCCAACAAAGGTAATGAATCTGAAGGATATATTGTTATGTAAGATGCTTTTACATATGTATATCAAAGCAATAAAACTCTAGTACATCTTCCATCCAAGCTTGGGTTCTATGATTGCCATCCCAACATAGAAACATTTTTTTTGATAGTTCTCTTCCCAATCTGCAGTGCTTGCTAAATCAATCTCAAACTTATCAATTTTTCCATGCCACATTGGATTCCAAGAATCCTTTATTTGATCGTTGAGTTGTATTGGACTCTAACACTGTTAAAAAAAACACACATGCTGCTATTTCTTCCAAGAAATTATCTTCACAAAAAGTGCATTTACGTTTTGCCTTTGTAGCCCTACTTTTTGAATGCTCCCATGAATGAAAACCATATATATATATATATATTTAAACTTATGTACAATTTTGCGGGCTCCACATAATTGTAGCACCCTGGCGCATCAGGGTGCACCAGCCAAGGGCTGGCCAAAAGGGCGCAGGCAGGAGCCATGGTGCCAGGGCGGGCGCACCAGGGGGCAGGCAGCGCCCAGGTGGCGCCGGGCAGGGGCATCGGCGCCAGTGGGTGTCGCCGGGCAGGTAGCGCCCAGGTGGCGCCGGGTAGGGGCACCAGCGCCAGGTGGGTGGCACCGGGAACCGGGCAGGTGGCACTGGGCAGCTTCACACCCACCTACACACATGTGAGTAAGCAGGTGGGTTCAGTTATATATAGGTATTGGTTTATCTCAGAGATTTGCTTATGGGATAAACCCTGGTGCCCGACACGTGGCACCAGGGCAACCAGTTTAGAAAAATTAAAAAAAAAACCTCCCAGCCTGGCCCACCCTGACACGTGCGCAGGGTGCTAAAAATAAGATGAGCCCAGTTTTGCGCATGTGTATAGGTGCAACCATGCATGCTCCTCCCCTCATCCATGCATGAGCTTTTTCTAACTAAAAAACTTGGGGAGGAGGATGCATGTATGGGGAAAAGGATGCATGGCCCTCCTCCCCATGCATGCATCTAAGGGGCCCACTCCAGATTCAAATTATCCTTTACCAACACACATAGTATTTTGAAGTGCATGTACATACTTTCATGGTGAAAGGTGTTAAACAAATGAGACTTTCATTATCAAAAATTTGAAAGGTGCTCTAAAGAGTTTTTAAATTTTTAGACTTTCCACGAGAAAGGTTGAAATAAAAATGCATTTCTATGAAGGTCGGCCTCCATTGCCCGTCAACGACGGGCACTCTTTACTAGTGTGTATATATCTATATATATATATTTAAACTTATGTACAATTTCGCACATGGATATGGGTGCACCATGCATGCTCCTCCCCTCACCCATGCATGAGCTTTTTCTAACTAAAAAACTTAGGGAGGAGGATGCATGTATGGGGAAAAGGATGCATGGCCCTCCTCCCCATGCATGCATCTAAGGGACCAACTCCAAATTCAAATTATCTTTACCAACACGTACTACAGTTTGTTTCTTATATGAAAGCAAGGCTTGTGTGATTTCTTCTTCTACTAAGAAGGCCTAGTCATAATCATCCACTCTTGCTACCTACCAAGATTTATTTTGTAAATTACATAGTTAAAGTTGTTTATAAGGTATGAGCCTATCAATTTTGATGCACTGGGTAAGAGGAAAATTAGTGTTGTGCTTATGCAATCCTAAGGTCTACATGATCCTAGGCTCATAGCTTTAAAGGGACTAGTGTAGGTGGTGGAGATATGCAATAATTTTGTTGCTAGGTCAAATAATTTTTATAGCTATCTTTAGGCTAACCTATCATGAAAGCCAAGTTCCAAATATCCCATCAGATAAGTAAGGTTCAAACCAAGTGGGCTTCATTGGCCTTGCCCCACAATAAAAAGAAGTGCATACCATTCCAACCTCAATGTTGAACCATAAATATTGTTCACATATTTTTATGTCATTATTAAATTGTAAAATCATTTTGTCCTTTTTCATGAAGAAAAAGGAAGCACTTCTCGTTGCGGAATCTATGCACCCGCTTCCTTTTTAACAAATATTTATATGCACCTTCTGGGATGCAGAATCTGTATGTAAAAAATTATACTTTTTTTACATGACCTTCCACGTAGAAGGTGCATGTAAAACAAAATTTATTGCAAAAAAAAAGTTTAAAAAAAGTTTCCAATCCATAAACTTTCCAGGACGGAGTTCCTAGGAGGTTCACATTGTTTCAGCTTTGGGTTGTCGTTTACTTTTTGTACTTGTACATCCCTAGAAAAATACAAATATTTTAAAGCTTTGCAAAAACATAAAGTGCAAATATTTTGTTTTCTTTTAACTTGAGTGCCAATAATTGTTGATTTACAATGATAGTTGATGACTTTCCTTGCCAATAATTTTAGTAATAATGCAAATTAAGATGAATGATGATGATAAATTGAACTTTCTAAAAGTTGATGACCAAGTTTTATATTTTATCCGGAAAATGGGAAATTATAATTTGGAATGTGTGTTCCTCCACGGAGAAAATATTCTCCTGTGAAATGGATCATCCATCACGAATTTAAGAAAACATTATTCATGGAAATTACCTCGCTCATGAAAGTTTCTAGTCGAATAAAAAATTTATAAAAAATTTCAAAATCTACCAAAGAAAAAGGGTGGGACCCGCTCGGCATTCATAGTACAAATGTATCTAGTAATGAATATAAAAATGAAAATGAGAAATGTATAAATCAAGTACTCCTCATCAGGATATTAAATGAACAAGTTACAACAAGAATGCTCCCAAGGAACTTCGAAGGGTTTGGTCATATGTTTCAATTTGAGTAGGTACCAACCTACTCAAATTGAAGTAGGTTGGCACATGCGATAATTTACGCCTTAAGCACATGGAGAGAGTTATAACCCAAGTTTCTAGAAAGATGCAAAAGTCAATTGGATTGTGAAACTAAATTGAGTTGAAAAATAGCCCAAGTACATTGAAAGATACACAACCAATTCAATTGTAAAAACAAATTGAGTGAATTTTTGATAAAGCGAGTGATTTCAGAAATTTAGCAATAACTAATGGTCAACATCAATTTATTCTTGAAGCTCACGCGAAAAGTTTCAATTACTGATGTATTGTGTCTTCAAATCTGGAGCAGTAATTTTCCACTGTTTCACGCACTGGAATTCGGAAGGTATGCAAAAAGTTTCCATACCTAGACTCTGTTGTCAGATCCAGAGCAATATATAACAAATAACTATTTATGATTTGAGTGAAAAATTCAGTCCTTTCATGAACTACATTGCACGAATTGACAATCAATTGCTCGAATTTTGCTAGCATGCAAGAATGAAAACAGGTTTAAAGTATGTAAAGTATTTCATTACCGCTCTGTTTCTGATCCTACTGTCCAGACTGTGAAAAAAATTTACCATGTTTATTTAAAAACAGGACTTTTTTCTGTCTCGGCCTGGGCTGCCAACTTTTGTGCTTGTACATTTGTGAAAATCTAAGTGCTTGTACATTTGTGAGAATCTAATAGTATCTTTAAGCTTCTTTTTTTTAAAAAACAAAAAAAGGCAGGATCAACAACCTACTATATCAACCAAATTATGCATCACAAATCATATTCATGTGAAGGGATCACATCTTCAGATAGCTAAAATAGCTTCAACATAGGTTGAAGTTTTTCATTAGAATAATAATCATCATTCATCCACCCTCGACGACCGATCAGGAAGTTCTGAAACTAAGTTGTAACTTTTTAAGCGAAACTACCGCACAAATATGGCCATTATTTTCCTACGATATTATCGACCGTCGATCACATTTCAGGGCAAATATCTGCCACTTTGAATTACATAATCGTTTCATCTACTGATTGCACTTGCATGGTGAACAGGTGCAATTTGGCCCGCACTTGCAATCTCCTTCAGTGTTGATCTCCACAGTGGTCGCTACATCACTGCCAAAGCATCCCAAAACAAAAGGTCAGGATCCGTACTGGAAATGCATTTAACAAAATTCACAACAAAGTGTTCATACCGAATCTACAACTTGTAACGTTACACGGCTCACTACGAGCTTATTAAGGCTGTTAAAAAATTTCCAACAGTGAAGTTTTAAGTTTGTAATAAGTAAAGCCTCCCCTTGATTCATCATATACAACGAAAATCATGTATCTTAACGTTCGAAGTCATGTACCTCATCTCCATGGATCCCTTGGTAGAGATCAACATCGTCTCATCAAAGCTTCTCTTGCCGCACCTGCCATCGCGAAACGATTTTAGACAGTTGAATCTAGCTTTTACAAAACACAAAGCCGACCTCTGCAAGAAGATTATCTAGATTCCACCGCACTAATCCCATCTTTGGAAAACTCTTCCCGAAAAAAGGGTGTAAGAGGAAAGCAAACGTCCAAACTTAAGGTCCTTACTCCATTTTAAGCTGGCAAATTCGTCCTTAAAACCGATACTATACAAATCTAAGCAGCTACGTACCAGATAAGTCAAATGGCAGAAACGACCGGTATAGGATAATATCAGAAACAAGTAAAAATCCATGAAAACAAAATAAAAACAGATACAAAATTCGTTGTCACAGGTTTCTAGATAGTTACACACTCGATTGAAAAGGACGAGCGACATAGGCTAAGTTCAGAACAAGTGAGAAAAAACGTTCTCACAGGGTTCTAAACAATCACAAACTCCATACAAAAGACGACCGACATAAGATAACATCAGAACAAGTAACAAAACCGTTGTCATATGGTTCTAAACAAAATCACAAACTCCATACAAAAGACGACCGACCTAAGATAACATCTGAACAAGTACAAAAACAGGTGCAAGGGTTCTAAAAAAGCACTAACTCCATACAAAAGACGACCGACATAAAATAACACCAGAACAACTAAAATCACAGTTGTCATATGGTTCTAAACAATCACAAACTCCATAGGACTATCGACATAAGATAACATCAGGACAAGAAAAAAAACCGTTGTCATATGGTTCTAAACAATCACAAACTCATACAAAGGACGACCGACATAGAGTAACATCAGAACAAGTACAAAAACCTCTGTCACAAGGTTCTAACAAACCAAGAGGATCATTCACAAATAAATACCACAAGGCTCAAAATAATCACCAATTACACCCAAAACACTACGTTTATCATCTTCCTGCAGCTAAGGTCCAGTCACAGGGTTCAAGAAAATAATCAACTGCATACTAAAGACCAAGATAATCAGCTCCATACAACAGACTAAGATAATAACAAACAACAAACTAAGATAATCAACTTGCAACAACCAGCAACGGAAAGCATACAAGAGATCCTTACTTGCAGCTACTGCCGCATTGGCAGTTGTCGCCACAGCCGCATCCAGCGCTTCCACACCCAGACATGATTACTAGCTTTGATTGGAAGAAAAAAAAGGCAGGAAATACGAAGATCAATGCGATCGAATTCAACCAAAAACCACAAGAATCTGCTGCTCTTCAATTGCTCTAGCAATTGCTTTGCTCTTAATAAGATTTGAAGCCCGAAGCTGCTGCCCTTTTATTCCTGCATTCGTCGACCGAAATGCTTCGATAATTGTCACCAGATTCTTCTGTGCATTTTCCTTCGACGAATTTCCTCCATACGTACACCCTGACCCCAGCCACCGCCACGTGCCCGTTGCGTGTCCCAGATCTTATCTGCTCGATCCTCACGGCATCTGGGAAGCCCGGCTATAGTCCGTTAGCTCAACCCTCATTCAGAGCAAGGCATCTCGGGGGACCGGCTATAGCCAGTCCGCTCGACCCTCATTCAAGGGACGGCATCTCGGGAGACCAACTAGAGTCGGTTTGCTGACAATGGGGCAGGTTCGAGGAAAAAATATCTGAAACGTGTCAATAGCTCATTGGCCACAGCTCTGCAAGTTAGAATCTGACAGTTGTCATGTCAAAGGACTTTATATCAGTTTGTTGCAAGGTCAAGCTAATATGCCCATATCTTGAGGCACTAGCTTTGGGACCATTGCTTTTTTTACTGAAAGTGTGGGTGTCATGTTCTTCAAAAAGTAGGAGGGCCGTCCTAAAAATTTACCGCCCTCATGCATATGTATCTTTCGTACTATGATTATGGGATATATTCATGTTATATGTGGAGCCCAAGGAGTATCTACTACTTTTGAAGAAATGACTTGCTTTTGGATAAACATGGCATAGAAAAGCGGTGGTCCTCAAGCTAGCTAGTAGTCACCACCCGGCTTGACTTTGCAATAAACTATAAAAACTGGTCCTCAAGCTACTTAGTTGTCAGCGTTATAGTTTCTGAAGTGACGTGGTGGACACCTAAGATCTGTATACATCATGCATAAGTTGACCATGCCTAGGCATTTGCAAGTGGGCCTACTTGCCCTTCAAATAAAGGCCTCTCTCTCTCTCTCTCTCTCTCTCTCTCTCTCTCTCTCTCTCTCTCTCTCTCTCCTAACCATGTTGCATGTCAAATCTGAGCGACTCGTGTTCTTTACTCTTCTTGATAATGTATCTCAAATGCTCTCTTTCTAGAATGCTCTCTCTCTCTCTCTCTCTCTCTCTCTCTCTCTCTCTCTCTCTCTCTTATAAAAGAGCCCCTCTCTTTACAACAAGGTATATTGTTGATATTTTTCACTAAATAAACATTATAACTTTGAACACACATATTATATAAAAAATTTCTCATACTTACAAACTCCAAAAACTAAATGACTAGCCCATTCAACTCACTCAATACATTAAACCCTGAAAAAGAGCCCCTCTCCCTACAAGCTAGATTTCTAGCTATTGTTGGGTAAAAAAACATCAAAAATGTAATCCTTAACCAACTTCTTGACTCCATTAATCATTATATAGCAAATTTTTCATAATTCCAAGTACCATATGGCATAACCCAAAATGACTATAACTCAATACAGTTCTAGCCCACTCCACTTACTAGCATAAAAGCTAGCCCTAACTGAACTTTAGAAAAAAAATAGCCCACTAAATCACGATACATCGTAGACATTCAAGATCACAATTTCCAACCCAATCAACTCAAAAACATGGTGAACATAAAAAAGAAATAACACTAAATTTTAAAAAAATTCTTAAAAAAACTAGTAATATTCAAAGTGTTTGACAAAGATGTAACGTAATATCTTAAAAAAAATTTCATATTTTGACCATGCTAACAAAATTGATTATAATTATGACAATTTTAAATTTGAATATATCTAGAATAAATTGATTATTTTGACCATGCTAACAAGATTGATTATAATTATAACAATTTTAAATTTGTATATATTTAGAATAAATTCGTATTGCGACCATGCTAACAAAGTTGAGTATGATTCTAACAATTTTAAATTTGTATATATTTAGAATGAATTATGAATAAAAATATTATTACATAGAAACTAAGAAAATAAAATAAAAAATTATTTTACAATATTTTTTTTGTTTAATCACATTTTCATAAAAAAAAAATTAGAGCTCAAAAATAGTAATTTATATGATTTTATATAGATATATAAAATCTAAATTTTTGAAAACGTATATTTTAATATGTTATAAAATCATACATGTTTTAAAGATATAAATTACTTTCAAATAATTTATTTTACATTAAACAAAAATACATAATTTGTAAAAATAAATAAATCCAAATTCCTTTAAAGAGAATTAGAGCTTTGTAAAGTATTTTGTCACTCTCTTTAAGAAAATAAAAAAAGAATAGGAATCTATTTATTTTTAGTTACGTTCATCATTCTCTCGTGGATTATATATTTAAAAAATAATAATACATTTATCAATATTACAAAATAAATAATAATAAACCAAAAAAAAATCTCAACATAACCATTGTAAGAAATAATAACATTGTAATACGACTATTTAAAACAATTTTTCATTACAAATAATTTAAAAAAATCTAAATCATTTATAAATTTATCATGACACAAATTTTTTATAAATAACAAAGAAATAGATAACATGTTTTCTATTTTTATAAAAAGGGAGTACATTAAGCGATCCCAAAGTCATCAAGATCATCTATGTCTTTCTATTTCTTTGGAAGAGCCTCAGTAACCATAGAAGTTATCCCCTCAACTACAATATCTTGAATTAAAACTTCTAACAAATCTCATGTGTCGCCAACGTTTTCACTATCGAGAGATTGTAGTTCCTTCAACATGGATATGATAGATTCTTTTTCATTTATACATTTTTCACTTATGCTAATTCATCTGATAAAATAGAAAGAGATTTTATTCGTATTTGTACAAATTTTATTTGTTTATATCTAATTGCACAATATCAACACATCTGCCTTTTGAACACACCTGCTCAATCAAATGATTTATTACTTGTTGTGACTTTTGATACAGACAAGCCACATAATATATCATAAATTTTTTTTGTTTTTTAAACAACAAGTGTGTTGGTAGTACCACTTCCTCTAAACAAATCTAACACCCAATATCTCAATCGCATGATTTATTAATTGTTGTGATTTTGATACAGACAAGCCACATAACCGCTTATAAAAAAATTTAGTTTTTTTTTTAACAGCGAAGTACTTAAACAAATTATTGAAACTTGTTTGACTAACTGTATTGTAATGTAGCATTGAGCGTTTACTATAGTCCCCTTTTTCGTCTCTTACCTTAGGGTCATGAATAAGGCTTTACGAAGGATTTTTGGATCTGTAAAACTTACAGCAAATAAGGATCCTAAAACACTTGAAATGATGAGGGAAACAATAGATTATGATTTCATAAGATTAGCACAAGTTGAACCGTCAAAATCCATCAAAAGTCTATGCTTGAACCTCACTAAATGGCCCAAATCCTTGAAGAAGGCTTCACACGTGTGAAAGTACGGCCTCCCACAGTCTGAGTACTGTACACCAGACCTACATTCAATCCTATAATCATTAGTAGTCACAAGTACTCAAAAAATTATGAACATAGAGAGCAATTGCACCATTATGAGAAAAAAAACATGAAATTGCTTGATTAATTTTGGTGAGATATCATCACCTATATATACGTGATCCATCACGGTTTTGGGCAGGTATGAGTAGCCCTAAACCTATCCCTAATGCTAATTTTGGTGGATCTTTCATCCCTACCAAGTTAGGGTTGGAATCTTGGAGATCCCTCAACAATGCAAAAATTACCAAAAATAGCTCCTATTTTTTCTCCCTTGTATCTAAGCACAATTTGGACTCATTCCAAAGGTTCTAACACTTAGGTCTACTTGAGAACATCCTTATGAATGGAATCCTATGCTATTTGGCACATGTGACAAGCCACATCATGACCATCTAACTATTTACAAGTCATATGACCAAAACTAGTCAAGCTAGAATTGTGAATTTTTAACACTCCTCCTCACTATCTAGCTTGGTTCAATCATTGCTTTACTAATCACTCCAAGTGATGATCTGAACTTCATAAAAGGTGTCTTTTGAAGTGGTTTAGTAAGTAGATCAGCTACACATTCATTGCTTGGAACATGCTCCAAAGCAATCTCCTTGGCTTGCACCATTTCTCTCACAAAGTGATGGCATATCTCAATGTGCTTAGATCTTGCATGGAAGATTGGGTTAGATGCAAGGTGTTGGGCTGATATATTGTCATTGTAGATGATTGGTGCCTCCTCTGAATCCATGATCTTTAGTTCCACCAATAATCTCTCGATCCAAAGTACCTCCTTTGTAGTGGTTGTCAAAGCTTTGTACTCGGCCTCGGTTGAAGATAGAGATATAGTTTCTTGCTTTTTTTGAAAGCCATGAAACCACACCTTCTCCTATGAAAGTTGAATAGGCACTTGTTGATTTCCTATCCCTCTTGTCCCCTACAAAATCTGAATCACTAAATGCATGAAGGTTAATCACATTGCCTCTATATAGAATCCCAAAATCCAATGTACCCAAGATGTATCTTAGAATTCTCTTAGCCTTTTTCCAATGGATATTCAATGGCTTTTGCATGGATTGGCTCAACCTACATACACTAAAGCTAAGATCTGGTCTAGTTACAGTGATCCACATTAAGGAACCTATAAGTTGCCTAAACAAAGTGATGTCCATAAAGGATCTTTCATCATCTTCATTTGGCACTTTTACATCTTGCTCCATTGATGTGTCAACACTTTTGCATACTTCCATCTTAAACTTCTTCAAAAGACTTTAAGCATAGTTTACTTGACTTATAGAGATAAAATCAGACCCTCTAAGTACTTCGATGCCTAAGATGAAGTGAAGACACCCTAGATCTACCATCTTGAACTCTAAGGATAGATCTATCTTGATTTTTTCAATACCATCAACACTATTTCCACTAATGATGATGTCATCTACATAAATGAGTAAAAGTACAATACCAACATCATCAAACTTAATGTAAAGAGTGGGATCATATTCACTTTGAACAAAATAAAGTGAAATAAGATAGCAATGTAGTCTTGAATTCCAAGATCTCGAGGCTTGCTTCAAGCCATAGATGCTTCTTTGGAGATGGCATACTTTGTTCTCCATTCCATGCTTGATGAACCCTTGTGGCTGCTCCATATAGATATCCTCTTCCAAAAAACCATTCAAGAAAGCATTAGAGACATCCATTTGACATAGAATCCATCCAAAATGTGATGCAAGTGCAATGATTAGCCTTATAGTGACCATCTTGGCCACGGGTGCAAAAGTTTTCTCATAGTCTATCCCTCTCTCTTGAGCATAACCTTTTTCAACTAATCTTGCTTTATGTTTGTTAACACTCCCATTTGCATTCAACTTAAGCTTGAAGACCCACTTGCATCCTATTACATTCCTTTGAGGTCTCTCAACAAGCAACCAAGTTTCATTCTCAATCAAGGCATCATACTCATCCAACATAACTTTATACCATTCTTTGGAGTTCAATGCATCTTCAACATTAGATGGTTCTTCAAAACTAGATAAAGCATAAGAAGTGGATGAGATACCCTCAACTTGCTGTCCTTTGCCTTGATATGTGAGCCTTGATGGCTCCACTTTTGCCCTTGAAGATCTCCTTGGTGTGATAGGTGGGTTTGGTGCTTGCTCCTCCATGAGCTCCTCCTCAAAACCAAGATCTTGCTCCTCGGCCATCTTCTTCTTGATTGTTGGAGCACTTGAGCCTTCTTCAAGCATATGCATATGATGTTCATCAAAGATGACATCCCTTGAAACAACAAATTTGTTCAAGGATGGGAGATAGACTTTGTAGCCCTTGCTTGAGCTTGCATATCCAAGCATGATCCCTCTTGTGGAAGATGGATCCTCCTTGGTTCTTGTTTCCAATGGCACATGCACATAACATATACACCCAAAAACTTTCAAGT
This sequence comes from Diphasiastrum complanatum, assembly GCA_029204225.1. Classification (NCBI taxonomy): domain Eukaryota; kingdom Viridiplantae; phylum Streptophyta; class Lycopodiopsida; order Lycopodiales; family Lycopodiaceae; genus Diphasiastrum; species Diphasiastrum complanatum. The sequence continues at coordinate 27,043,812 of CM055114.1, forward strand.
GCTTAAGATTGGGTTTCTTTCCATACAACATCTCATAAGGAGTTTTGCCTTCAATTGCTTTGCAAGACACCCTATTCATCAAGTAGTTTGCACATACAAGAGACTCACCCCAAAAGGATTTGGGCAAACAAGCATCTAATCTTGAAGCCTTAGAACATTCACATAATGTTCTATTCCTTCTTTCAACAACTCCATTTTGTTGAGGAGTGTAAGGACAAGAAGTCTCTTTCTTGATCCCTTCCTCCTCACAAAAGGCCTTGAACTCAATGGAGATGAATTCTCCACCATTGTCACTTCTAAGAATCTTGATGCTATGATTATGATGCTTTTCCACAAACAACTTGAACTTTACAAAAGTATCAAATACTTGAGACTTGAAGGAAAGTAAGAACACCCAACAATATCTTGAGTAGTCATCAATGAAGGTTAAAAACATGGATGAACCTCCATTAGATTTGGTGCTAGCAATGTGCACATCCGAGTGTATGAGTTCAAGAGGACGAGATGACTTTGTGATGGAGTTAGGAAACACCTTTTTATGTGCCTTGGATAAGGCACAAGCTTCACAAACCTTGTCTTCCTTCCCAATAGACCTTGGTAGGCCTAAAGCATACTCCTCGTTGATCATAGCCTCCATGGAACCCGAGTTGACATGTCCAAGTCTTTTGTGCCATAAAGTAAAGGTAGATATCTTGCTCTTCTCGGCCAACATGACAACATTAGTATCCAAAAATGCATCCAACTTATAAAGTTTGCCAAGTCTAGTGCCCTTAGCCACTATCTTACCCTTCTTCTTGATGAAACATTCATTTGAAGCAAAGTCAACATTGAAACCATTGTCTACCATTTGGCCGACACTTAGTAGATTCTTTGTTATTGTAGGAATGTACAAAGCACCTTCTATGTTGATCTTTTTGGAAGATCCTAAGCAAAGGGGAATGCTACCAACTTCTTCAATCTTACAAGCTTCATCATTTGCTGTATAGATAGACTTTATAGGTCCATCATAAGATAAGAGAGAAAAAACATGAAATTGCTTGATTTATTTTGGTGAGATATCATCACCTATATATACGTGATCCATCACGGTTTTGGGCAGGTATGAGTAGCCCTAAACCTATCCCTAATGCTAATTTTGGTGGATCTTTCATCCCTACCAAGTTAGGGTTGGAATCTTGGAGATCCCTCAACAATGCAAAAACTACCAAAAATAGCTCCTATTTTTTCTCCCTTGTATCTAAGCATAATTTGGACTCATTCCAAAGGTTCTAACACTTAGGTCTACTTGAGAACATCCTTATGAATGGAATCCTATGCTATTTGGCACGTGTGACAAGCCACATCATGACCATCTAACTATTTACAAGTCATATGACCAAAACTAGTCAAGCTAGAATTGTGAATTTTTAACAGGATCTACAACCAGTGAGTGTCGTGTGTAGTATGGATTTCGATTCAATGAGGAGAGGGAAAATCTATCTAGAAGTGGGGATCTAGGCAACTAAGGTTGTCACTGACCTTAGCTTAAGATTTAAATGTGGAATGGTGTCTACATGTGGAGGGAAGTCAAGTTTTTGTTTTTGTTCTTTTTCTTGTTTTTAGGTTTATCTAGGCATCAATGGCTCTAGATGTTATCCTTCTCTTATAGTGTGCAGATCGAACATTTATTTCCTTTGAATGTAGATCTTATGAATATTGATTTCATAAACTAAGAATGGAGAAAGCTTGTGCTAATGTTTCGAGCTTGAATGTAATAGCATGATTAACAAAAACAATACAAACATTCAACGTCCATAAGATGATCACACACAATGAAAATATGAGGGCCTTAGCAATGGAAATAGGAAGAGAAGGTGATTTTCTCTCTCTCTCTCTCTCTCTCTCTCTCTCTCTCTCTCTCTCTCTCTCTCTCTCTCTCTCTCTCTCTCTCTCTCTCTCTCTCTCTCTCTCTCTCTCTCTCTCTCTCTCTCTCTCTCTCTCTCTCTCTCTCTCTCTCTCTCTCTCTCTCTCTCTCTCTCTCTCTCTCTCATAGAAAAGGTTAGGATTAGGATTTGATGGACCCAGATCCATGTGCCATAACAACTTGAGTTGCACAAAAATCCTTTACTTAAATTCATATTTAGCTACTTGGGTCTCTTTTTATATTTGACTCCATTGAGAGCTATTTTACCATTATTTTTCGTAGCTTTGGCTTGCGACTATATTGCACCATTTTATGGTGTTTGACTTTATAATGATCGCCAAATGAAGATCCGACTAGATCCTGTTGCATGCAACCAAAAGGACACTTGTGGAGCAATTTACACAATCTCTAATAAATACTGAAGTAAACAAATTTAGATTTTCAAATAAAAGATCTAAATCTTTGACTCCTTCAATTGATCGAGAATTACTCATCATTTTAAGAATCACATTGTCTTATAATCTTTTAATGATAATTAAGTATCAATTTATGATCCATCAATCATAAATATTTAGAATCTTATGATTCGTCAATCAGTACAGGATTCCCTTGATCATGGAAAGACACTGGAGTATATATATAACATACCACTCAAGAAATATAAGAACTATTCTAAAATCTTTTCCCCAAAGAAAATTACTGGATTTCAAGAATATTCTACTAATCTGATCCTTAACAAGACTATGAGTTATCCAACTTCTGCAATCAATCAGATAATTAAAGACCATTTTAACACCCGTCTTTAACACCATAAAATTTATACAATCACCTAGAACAACATTTAGAGATTACAAAGTTCTATTGAATTCCAACTCAATTAAGTGGTTATCCTTGATATTAGTTAAACTCTGTCATCCAATATGAGCTCACTGGGATACAGTCAATAACTTAGAATCTATTTCTCATTCGAAAAATATTTTATACCAATAATTTCCTATATTCTATGCACACAACTTTTACTAATGAATCTTGATGACTCACAAAGCACTGTCTTATAAGCAATATAGATCAAAATAAACAATTCCTAATGAATTTTTTTCACAACGCTTATTCAACCAAATAACTTCTAATCAGGAGTAATCCAATTACTCATTGTAAATGATTCAGAAATCTCAAATGTCTAGGTGCAAATCTTAATTATACTAGTATAACACCACATTTAGATCATCTTCTAATCCACACTAAGTTATTGAATTACCCTTTCCACAGAAAGAGACATTAACATGCCAGTGACTGTTCTAAACATTACTTGTTCATATTGTATATGCACACTGACTAGTTTAAATATACGATATAAACTCATTACATAGGAAACACATAGTAGATCCACAAGATTAGGATGTACATATCCAACTATGTTCCTATACATAAACATAGGCTATAATTTGTTAGATATATCCATACATATGTTACTCACATAACTCATTGAGAATCTTGCAACTCAGCTACAGAAGAAAACTCTATTTCTCATGAGTAAATAACATATCTGAAAAATCTCTGAAGTCAATAATTCCACATCACAAATTTTCCAACCATCAACTTTTATTAACAAAATTCTTCAACCAATCAACCTACATCAGATCTCAGTATTCAAACCAAGATTAGGTTGACTTATACAGACATCTTTGGACACAGGGTTAAGATTAAAGCTCTATTCCCAACTGACTCAGTCCATAACAAAATGGTACTTGGAAAAATTGATCAGTGAAACCTTCATTTAATCTTTACCACCACTATCCCTATTCATGAATATCTTACAGCTCATTACCCCCAAAACTCCTATAGTTCCAGATTATTCAAAACAATCCCTAAGAGTTTCTTTATTTCAACTGGATAGTTCCACCTTTGCACACATACTGGATTTTTCACAAAAAATCCACGCAATTGGTTGATCTCATGAAAGTCTTATTTCTACCTTTTCTTCTCTCTCTTTTAAAAGAAATTCAATAATTTCGATAAAAAGTTCTCAGGAGACAACGTATAAGATATCAAAGATCCGAAAAATTCAGTAATGAGTATCCAATACTATTACAAACCAGACTTTCTCCAAAATCATAAAATATCTTATTCCGAGTGATAGAAATATTACATATCAATAATCAACTATTAAATAGAGATAATCATTTGGGTCTAAGAAGTCTAAATTCCACTGAATCAATCAAAAACATCAACAGATTCTAAGCCATATTCACAAAGCTTGTATGGAAGTATAATTTCATATAATTATAATCAGTCCTTCAGAACATTGTTCTACAGTGGAAGGAGTTATATGAATCTCAATCCAATTGTCTCGTATTTAAGAAATTTCTAAAAAGTAGAAGTTCAAAAAAATAAAAGAGAAATAGATTTAAGGGCCTTTAGATTTTGTAATTAATGAGATACCATTTGGGATCCAGATCTATGTCTCATAATTTTGCAAAATACCCTAAATAAAAAACCAATGAATTTCTCTGTTAGTAAGAGAGGAGGGGATCTTGGCTTCATAGATCAAAAAATCCAATAGGTAGATGGGTGAGTTTCCATAGTATATATAATCTCCATTGAGGAGAGAATATTTCTCTTAGGATCCCATCAACCCAAATATAAGCTATTGACCTCCTATTCTTTGCATTATAGTAGTCAAACACCATGCAAGTACTCCTATGTCCAAATATAGGTCTGGTCCCTCATAAGATTATTGATTACAATATTGTTGGCCAAGCCTGAAATGACGAGGCATAACTAAAAACCTTATACACTGGAGTAACCGGCTATCCATGTCAAGAATTATTCCAAATCCCACATACTGGACATGGACGTAACAGACTTTATGACATTGGTAGTTTCAATTGCACTTGCATGCACTTTGTCGATGCAGACTATACTCTTGTTCCAGTCATCATAGAATTTGGTTATGAGATGTTTGGCTTTTTATTCATTGGCAAGTCTAGTACTTGTCGACTTTCTTTCGATGATAGGGCTGCCAATAGATATAAGTTCTAGAGCTCTCATTGCTAATCTTTCATCGACGTTCTCTGTAGTTTTGGGGTTACAATTTCACATTTGGATATTTTCGTACGATTGATGACATTTGAAAACTCATTATTGGATGTGGAAGGTACATCATCAAGCTGCTAAGGAACGAGAGGTGGGCAATAGTGTTCGAGAATAGGCATAGGCGGGGATTGTGGCAATGCTCAAAGGAATCATCAATCTAAAAAGCATATTGGATGTGCTAGTCGATGGTTCCTCAGTCTACAGGTCGATGGTTCGATTTTCCTCGGTCTATAGGTCGAAGTGAGAGAAGGTGAGCTAAAGCTGTTGATATTGATGGTGGTGGTGGATTCAATGAAGAGGAAGTCTAAAATGGTGTAGAGATGGCGGATGGAGGGATCTCAGATGATGAGATTATAGTGGACCATCGCAACATTGTAGCATTGAATGAGGATGGCAGAATGGTATTGTTGGTGATCAACATAAATAGCCTAGAGGCATTTGTAAGCTTGGGGGAGGCTGTTAGTGAGGGTGGTGAGTGTGGGTGGCAATGCTTGACACGTTCCATCAATGTCTCATATGTTGACTTTGGTGTCGATGGTGGCTTGTACTATGGCACAAACCTGGCCTGTGTTATTTGTAAAGGTGAAGGGATGAAGAGGGTGGAATGAAATGAGGGAGATTTTGCACACGAGAGAATGAATTTTCTCTCTTGAGAAAAACTAATAATGAGGCCTACAATAAAATGAAGGGAGGAGCTTGCAAAAATATCACAGAAATAGCCAAAGTCCTTAACTTGCATGAAATCAGTAAGCATGGCAAAAACAAAAATAATTTTACTATCCTCTGAGACTATTTGATACACATGAAAAATGTTTGAATGCGAGAGGGAGAAAGCCAAGAATGGAAGACGAAAATGATAAGAAGCTAATCTAATGAGAAAATGACAAATTAATGGGAGGTTACCATCTAGAGCAATGGAAAACTTTGTTGGATTATTCAACTATTGGGAGTCATTCATCCGAATAATTGATCTTAATCTACATCAATTTCATTTATGCAATTCTGCTGTTTTATTAAAATTTTACAGTCTGTAGAAATACTCGGGAACCGCTCAACAGATGGCTCCGACATATCTGAACTACTTCGACAACTTATCGAAAAAGTTGAAGACATCAAAGTTGGTCAATTATTGTTTCCGCCTGTTATGAAGCTTACAACTTGCCCTAACTATTTTTCAAGTAAATTTCTGGGAAGGCCTTACTGAATGGATGATAGCGCATTATGGCTAGCTGTCAATTGCAATCTACGACCTAATTAAGCTGACCTAATTGCATAAGCTTAAATTGCTTTAGTATAAACAGCTGATCATATAGAAGAAACAAAGAGAGAGAGAAACGCAGAGGAGAAGGACTCATAGAGTTCTATTGGTGTTCAGTTTGAGTATTGCTACTTAACGCTTACTGCTTGTCAACAAAAGTGCATCATACGGAGTTATCAGTTACTCAGATATAGTTTAGAATTGGCGGTTGCATCCGCTATTGTCTTGTGCTCATCATCATCTGATTTTGTACATGCTACTTATTGAATCAGTCCATCCTCTTATTGTATTCAGTATCATGTCAGAATGTATGCTTCTCTGTAGTTATCAGTAACTGATGGATCTCTTATTGTTTTGTCTGATTTATATTGCAATATTCTATACATCACATCACTATGTAATTGTTTGGCTATGAAATCACTTTAGCGCTAATGATTTCAAAGTTAGTTGCTAAAAGATCAAACTTGACGAGTGTCATAATAGCTTTGTTTGATTAATGATAGGCATAGTCATGCATAAAGAAGAAGGATCATTTCGTTGCACTCGATAGTTCGTCCATAGACCTCGACTTATCAACTCTTCTTCTTCCCTTCCTTCTTCGAACATGGTACCAGAGCTCTAATATTAGATACCCTACATGCTATCAGAGTGGTACTATTAGATACCTTTCATGGTATTATATCTCTAATATTTGATACTTTTCATAGTATCAGAGTGATACCTATTATTAGAGCACACTTGCTCTTAATCTTCAAGAGGGGGGTATCAAATTTCAATATCCGAAAATTGATCTCCAATTGTAGCATCACACGGTATCATTCTTAAGTCATCGATTTATCGACATACTAACTTCTAGATGGATTCTCTAAACAAAGTCGGTCTCAATGTAGACAAGCTTAATGGTTCCAATTACTATTTGTGAAAATTTAAGATGAAGACCTTGCTAAGCACCAACTATTGTCACAGGTGACAAACTGAAACTTGAAGACGACATAGTCGACTCAAAATGGAAATCGAAGGATGGTAAAACTTTTGCGCTTATCATAATCAATAGATCGGATACTCAGATTGGCCACATATCTGAAGCTCAAACTTCAAAAGAACTATGGGACATCTTGAGCTCACTATATGATGTGAGGGACGTGACTTCCAAGTTGCATCTCAGAAGAAAATTCTTCACACTCAAGATGTTGAAATGGTGATTCACTTCATAACCACATAAACCAATTTAAGAATCTTTTGCAGCAGATGGCTTCATATCGACACACTCAGATTTAGTTCTGACTCGAGTTATCACTATGTTGCTACAAGAAGATAATCGAAGAAGTCAAGACACCTCTTTGACTTCATCGGCTCATGTTCTGTATGTCAACAAAGGCTCTAAGCGACAGAAGAAGAAAAGCTCTAACTAGAAGCTGACACAGAGTCAAGAGCAATTATCAAATCCACAGTCGAAGAAGAAGATGTTCTATAAGTATTGTGAACGCACTAATCATGAGATCCAAGATTGCAAGATTCTAAAAGCGAAGAATTCCAACAAGCATTCAGATCAACATGCGAATGTAGTCTCAGTATCATCTCAATCTCCTACAATCGACGTGGATGAAGGAGCGTTTATGGTCAAAGACCAAAAGGTGCAAGTTGATAATTCTTGGTTTATGGATTCGGGAGCTACTCAACATATGACCAGTCATAAAGAAATTTGTTTATCTTGGCGGTGATAGCACACACACTATCGAAGGTGAAGGCACTGTAAGATTAAAGTTCCAGCATGATCAAATCAAACTACTATAAAATGTTTTGTATGTACCTAATCTCTCTACAAATCTGTTATCAATAAGTAGGATTACTTATTTAGATCATAGGATAGAGTTTGAGTCTGATCAATACCGAATTATCGATAGGACAAGTAAGATCTCCGCACTTGACAAGAGACATGGATACTTATATAGACTGACTCATTGTTATTCTGACACAAGTCAAGCCTTGAAAAACTCGGTTCTTGGCAATAAAGCAAATTTACTTTGGCATTATAGATTAGGATACTTGAATCACACATCTGTGTCGAACATGTCCAGACAATCCCTAGCACTCGATCTCGACTATCCAACCAACAAAGTCGACCTCCCTATTTGTCATAACTACATCCTTGGAAAGCAGTCTAGGATTCCTTTTAAATCAAGTCATAGGCATGCAGCAAAAGATGTTCTAGACATTGTTCGTTCAGATATATGTGGTCCAATGCAAACTTCGTCGTTGCTTGATGCAAAGTAACTGAAGCTGTTTCCACTATAGCTTATATCCAGAATAGATGGCCGACTAAATGTCTCTTAGACAAAATACCATATGAAGTTTGGACAAGCTCCAAACCATCATTATCAAACCTACGTGTTTTTGGATATATCGCTTATGCGCAGATACGACGAGATATCAAGAAGGAACTTGACTTCCACAATATCAAATCTATTTTCATTAGCTACACTATTTCAAATAAAGCTTATAAGCTGTATGATCTTGTCTAGTGGAAGATATTCACCAGTCGAGCGATATCGTCTTCATTGAAGATCAATTTATTGACCTCAAAGGCAAGGGCAAAGCTCATGTAGTCAAACTATCAGATATTCTCGAACTATCGAACATTGTTGTTCCCAAGTCGACTAATCATATTGAAGGTCCTAGTTCTTCTACTTTTTCATTTGCTACTGCAACCGATCTAGAAATACATCAAATGAATGTACAAACAACATATCTGAATCAAGTTATCGAAGAAGATATTTATATGATGCAACCCGAAGGTTATACTATCGAAGGCAAAAAGAATCATGTATGTAAACTCCACAAAGCACTTTATGGCTAGAGCATGGTTTCAGATGATCCACACTTTTCTTATCGATCACGGCTATAAACCAAGCACTTCAAATTCTAACATCTACTTCAAGACAGTGCAATATTATTTTATTATTATCACTTTGTATGTGGACAACACACTGCTTTATAGCAACAATATCAATCTAATAAAAGATGCTAAATCAATGTTGTCATCAGAATTCGACATGACAGATATGGGCGAAGCTCATTACTATCTAGGTATTCAAATCCAAAGAGACAAAGCGAAAGTTGATCTACATTACTCAACAAAGATACATTCACAATATGTTGATCAGATATAATATGATGAATTGCAAGTTAGCTCACTCACCAATGGACCTAGGACTCAAATTGTTGAAGGACCAACGTCCTCAAACAATCAAAGAGAAGGAGCGGATGCATGAGAATCCTTATCATTCGATAATAGGTTCTCTTATGTACGCAATGATTTGTACCAAACCAGACATAGCTTTTGCAGTCAATTCCTTAAGTCATTTTATGACCAATCATGGCATGATACATTGAAAAGCTCTTATCAAAGCTATGAGATACATTTGAGCTACTATGGACTCATGCATTTGTTATGGAGCAGTCGACAACAATAAACTCAATATTCTTAGTGGATTTTGGAAATTTGTAATGCTTGCTGGTACACATTATACTTGAATTTTTCAAAATTCATAAATATACCCAATCTCCCTTTTGAAAATATCGAAGTGATCTTTTCATATTAGCATAATGTTTGTCCCTATCCTTGGCACATTGGAGATTCTCATGCTAGCACTTCTCGCTCAATGGTGGTATAGTTCATCTCTACGGGGATCAACTGCCTACTGACAAAATAAATCGGATAATCCTTTCTGGTTGTGTTACAATACTCCCTATGGCATATTTGGAAGGGTTGGTATGGGGCATCACTTTATAGGCATACACTTTCCACTCAGTGTAGAATGCAGTTTTGTGTTGATCCTTGAGAACAATCTACATGTAATTATAGCCACTAAACTCATCGAGAAAACTATAAGCTTCAGCTCTAGCTATTCTTTCTAGCACATTTTTCATAAAAGGTAAGAAAAAAATGGTCTATGTTGAAAACATCATTAAGCTTCTTGTAATCTACACAGATTCTAAGTTTATCACATTTCTATGGATTGGTAATATCCACTATGTATGTTCCATCTCATAGATGAAACCTCCATCCAGAAGCTTAATCAATTCTTTTTGAATCAATTGAGCATCATGCAAGTTTAAATTGATATGCTCTACTTACGGCGGATTTGACCCCATCAACCGACGGAATGGCATGAACCACTACATCCGGTGATATGCCCTTCAACTTAGCATAATTCCATTTGGAACAACTACGGTACTTGCAAAAGAAGTGCCTTTAGATCTTGTAATTCATTGCCCTCGACATCCTCTCCTTTGATTATAATGTGACTGACTTCTCCCTCTTTGGCTATATCTAACTCTTTAGTACATGAAAGACTTTCGTAGACATTGGTCCCTAAAAAGGTATTCTCTATTGCCTCTCTCTTGGCTCTTGGCATGACCACTACTTCTTCATCTATGACATAGCCCCCTTGAAGTAATGTAGTACATTATTTAGGCTCTTTAGTGGCATTTTGTCAGATTTTAGCTTGTGCTTTGTGGGAGGTCATCAAATCAGTTTTAACGTCTTGTTTATTGCTCTTAGCCTTCTACTATAATGTTTTAGACTTGTACAAGGGCTTGCATTCAAGGGGCGGGTTGGTGGTTGGCTTTTCTTAGTTAAGTTGCATCCACATATTTTGATGTTGCGGACCTGATTGAGCTAGATGATGATGAAGACGACAAAGATCAGTCAGGGGAAATTCAGATCCCACCAGCTAGCATCACCACCACCACCCAAGTCATTGTTCCATCCATCGTTCTCACAACCACCATCACCAATAATATCATTCCTTCATTACCACCTTCACATCCCACCAACCCATGTTTTTTGGACTAACGCCACCTCACCACACCCCTAACAGATACCCAAGCATTTCTAACCCTAAAGAGCTTCCAGAGGCAACCAAGCGTTCGATGATAAGCCTGTCCGAGGCCAGCTACCATATGCACTGGTCGGTAAGCCAGCAGAAGGAGTTAGTAAATAAGGTCAAGCAACAAGACTTGACCACAGCCGAGCAACAGAAGCAAATAAAAGAGAAAAAAAAGAGACAGAGTAGCTGAAAGCCACAATGGCTGGGCAAGCAACAGAACTGAATGAGGTCCAACAACAACTCAATCAACAGATGACCCAAATCGACCAAGCATCTAACGCAATGACGGTTGATGCCCCTCCAATAAAGCCTAAGGATATCCAATTCCAAGCTCCGCAAGCCTCAGCCATATGAATGGAGAAATACATAAGGCTGATCCAAGAAAGAGAGGCGGACAAGAGAAATTTTGAGTATGCTGCAGTGAAACAGACAAAAGTCATTCTCGAGTCCCAAAATAATTAGAATAAGTGACAAAGGCCCTACAACAGGTATTGGACAAAGTGAACCAGTTATGGAACACGGTGTGCAAGGCCCAAGCAGGAATCTTGTAGGGACATAGATCTTTTGCAGTAGTAGCCCTTCGGCCTGTCAACAAGGGTTAGAACGCTGGATAGGTGCCTAACTATGTAAAGATGCAACTTTTAGATACTTCTCTACTTCCTCCCTTAACTCCACTCATCACTAACACTACCCCCCATTAACTCTACACCACTAACTAACATTTCACATGATTTTAGAGAGAATGTGAAGGGAAGAGTAGAAGAGATAGAGGGGAGAAGAGAGAAAGGGAGTGAGGGTGGAGGTTAGCTCAAGTGCTCCTTATGCTTGCTAATGGAGAAACATTCACTATCATAACCAAAAACATGTAAACTAGAAGCAAATAGAAAGCACAATAAAAAGGCATTAGCAAGTAGTGAATAGCAAATGAGGATGCTTCTCTCCAAAGTTTGGTAGAGTTTTCTCCTTCTCACGATACGGTCATGGTTGTTAGGTTTGATAGAGATTGTTAGCTCATGGATGAGGAAAGTATGCCAATCATATGGCACTACTGTGGGGCCAATAATTCCCAAGAAGGACTCCACAATTTGACTGAGCAGCTTGGATTGGATGCGATCCTTGCGAAATGTTGAAACAACCAGAAAGTTGTTCAACAGATGTGCAGCCGCCTGGGTCCGTAATAGCCTCTATCATGTACCCGTTGTTAGTCTGGATCGAAATCTCAGGTGCAGTCTGTGCTACGAAAGGTTTTATCAGGCCCTTGGCCTGACGATGAGAGATAGGTTGGTGATCACCGGACACTATGCCTACGGTGACCATGGAATCTATGTTAATCCATATCTTGTATGTGGACCTTGGTATACGATGTGGAAACGCAACTTCGACGCGTCCCAAGTGGCGTAAGCATCTAAGGCGAGACCCATATTAATGTCAGAACTGAAAAGCGGTGGGTAAAAACCCATTGCTTCAAGAAGAGGTCCAGCCGTCTGAAGCCATGGTCTAATCAAGGCATCAGAAGGCAGTGGCCAAATCTGAGCGGTGGATAGCACATCGTGGGTGATGATCTGCTTGGTGTCAGTGTCGTCAGAAGATGAAGAAGAGGCCATGTTAGCAATGGTAGTTAGAGTCTATTAACAAGGAAAAAGTTGAAAAAAATGACGAAAACGGTGGAAACAGTGAAAAAGCTTGAAAAAATGGAAAACAGTGGAAATCTGAATGATTGCAACAATGGTTCTGAGCGTAGATTTGGATTCAGAGAGTGCAAATGATGGCTGGTAGGAAATTTGGGAGCAATCGGAGAACTTGGAAATTTCAATTGAAAATTGGGTAGAGCTTCACTAGTAAATGTGACAATTGACTCAAATTTTGCCCTTATATAGCAGAAATTAGAATGCATATTAGGTGAATTGCACTTTTCCCAACTCAGTTCCAACCAAATTTTTGCAGGGTCCCTCTTCACATAATTCTAAGACCTCAGAGAAGTCTGCGAGAGTTCAGAAGGTGATTTGATTGTCCTGCGAAGGTTCTGCGAGGGGTCAGACAGTCTGCGAGGGTTCAATGCTCGCAGAAAGTGATCTCTCACACAACTTACTCCAGACATTGGATTTTCAAGATTAGACCTAGTAGGCAAACCTATTCCATTGCTGTGATTCCATTTATGCCCCTTGCAAGGGTTGGTTTGTTGATCTTGATGCTCTGCAAAGGTTCTGAAAATTTTGCTTCTATGAACTCTCGCACACACTCAAAATTGATGATTTTTCCATTAGTAACTCTCGCAGAGACTTTCATAGATGCATCTGAGTCAGATCTGGTGACTGTCAAAGTTTCAAGAGCTAACTCCCAAGGGATCTCCAAAAATCATGAAAAAAGTGCTCTTTTGAGTGTTTTTCGATGAGATCTCGAGATTCTCTGATCCTTAACTCCTATAAACTGGTATTCCATTGCATCCAAGTTCGATCTGACTATAGGTAGTTCTCTGGAAGTTCTGATAGAATATTGGTAGCTGATACATCAGTCAATCTGACGATCTACTTCCCCGTTGATCCTTTTGGGATCTAGATCTTATTTAGATCTGGCCGGATGTTGTCAAAACTTTTTAGATCTTGTTGGATCTTGATGGATCTGGCTTGATTTCCCTAGATATGGCTATGAAGGCTTTGCAGATGAACTTCTTGTGACATTTCATCACCATCTTGGATCTGTTTCACTGAGGTGGCCAATACTTGTGTAAACGGCTACCATTGATGGGCGTGTCGAAAGGTGTCCCATCTAGTTTCTCCAGGTTCACGGCTCCATGATTGAGAATCTCTTTGATTCGATATGGGCCTTCGCATGTGAACTTCAATTTTTTCTTGATCACCTTGGTCTTATACATGAGGACTAGGTCTCCGGATTGAAGATCTTTCTTCTGCAACCGGTGATCATGCCATGCTTTGTGTCGTTCTTTCTCAGGTGCCAATGCATGTACAACTAGTAAGCGTGTTTCATAGAGTTTATGCAATGCTTCATGGCATAATTGTAGAGTTCTGGATTCATAAAGGCATTGCATTGTGGCGATCCTTAATGACGGTACCAAAAACTCTACTGGCATTACAACATCCTGACCATAGACCAGTTGAAATGGGGTACGATTAGTGCTCCCCTTATATGTTGTCCTGAATGCCCACAGAGCAGCATGCAATTTGTGTTCCCAATCAAATCTGCTAGCTTCAACTGTTTTCGTGATTACGCTACACATGACTTATTGGATGATTCTGCTTGCCCATCATCGCGAGGATAATAAGGCGTAGTGGTTCTATGGATCACGAAGAATTTCTCCAACAAGACATAATGACATTAGTAAATGTTTAAAAAACTAATTACTGTAGGAAAAAGTCTAAAATAATTTCATTTATGTCTTATACCTGGGCTGAATATCATATATAAAAAAAATCTTCTACTAGTTTGTGAAATAGTACTGGTTTGATCTTTTGAATATAAATCACCATAGGATTTTATTGGAAATGAAATCAATTAAGTAATTTCTATTATTACAAATTTTTCAATAAAATTGGCTTGTTTTTTCTTTTTATTGACTGGTTTGGCATTACTCTGTTAATATTGACAAAACCTATCCAAACACAGACTATGAAATTACATGAATGGAAATCCCACCAATAGGATTTTAGTAATTCTTGAACTATATCCTGTCAGCTTTACTGACTAGATAAAGAACATTATTGCCACTCATCCAATCTGGTCATTTCATATTGTTTGACGATTTTATTTCAAATTTAACGAGTATCTTGCACAAACGTTCACTTGATTGATTTCTATTGATCAACATCAATTAAAAAACTATTAGACAAGTAACTGAATTCAAATATTAACCAATTTGAAATTCAACAAAAAGAAAAAAAATTCAAATTTTAACTTTCAATTTGGGAGTTAAAAACTGTCGGCAATTCATTGCGGTTCCTTCTATCAATTTTAACTTATCTATCACCGAAAAATAATTAGACTTAGTGAAAACACTATGATCAATTCTGACTGATAAAATCAGTTTAATCAATTCACTAATCTAAACTGATTCCATAGATAACGAAAAAATGACCGAAATTTTTATTTTTTCAAAAACTCAATTTTTGTTATATTTTATGTAATTCGAAAATTCTGACGAAAAGACTGTTAGTACAAAAGGCAATCGAAGTCGAAAAAATTGAAACATTGTCCGATTTCTAATGTTACTAACCCAATGTCAAACTGGCATGCAAAGCACACTACATCAATCACAAACATCATTACAAATTTTTTTTACGTAAACTTCAGTTTTACGGAATTTGTTAGCCATGCGTATCACCACTCAAATCGATCACTCTGAGAATCAGCATGCAACTAATCCATGCAAACACAGTACTACAAATTAGGAAAATGACTAGCATGCAATAAGAACAATTCCAAATTTTGCCAATTTTACACACAAAACTACAAAACTTCAAATGATCATAACTTTGGCTACAGGACACCAAACTAGGTGTTGTAAGCTCAGTACAAAGGGAGACCAAGTGAACAAGATGCTTGCCACATCAACCTTCCACCTAGGCTTTACACTTGTGAGATCAGAGCTACCAAAAATCTGTAGTAGGGTGCACTTCCACAAGAAAGAATCATGCAAAATTGTGCAAACACCCATCCTAGCCCAAAATTGATGCTACCAACAGTCTTAAATAATCAATTAGACTTCCATGAAGCATTCATACTGATCCTAAGATGCAGTATAGGCTAAGAACGAAGATTTATTGATTTGTAGAAGTCAAAATAGCTTCAAACTTGATGGAGATGGTGCATAAGCCACCAGCCATCAATTCACAGGTCTGATAGCTTGCTGGGAAGGTATAAAAGAATGCTAATCATGTTGTAATTAATTTCAGAATGATCTCCTTATGGATCTGGAGAGATCCATCCCCTAAAAATCACCAAAAATGGTCATTTTTTGAACTTTTTTGACTTTCTACAAGTCCAACACCTTTTTTTTTTTTCCTTTTCTGCTCACATAGTTGGGTTCATCCTTGTTGTTTTTCTTCGGTACTGGTGTGACATTCACTTCATGGTTGCGAATATCCACATCCACCGTGGCTATGGCCTCCTCTGGTAGATTGCTCCATCAGATCACCTGGTTGTGACATTGTCTCAACTAGTTCTTCTTGTTGGCAAGTGCCTTTGGTGGATCTATCTTGGAAACTTTCGCCATTGCGGATTTTTGTGGTGGCTGAGCTGGTACTTTCTTCATTCCATAGCGATCTGGGTCCATATGTTGCAGGACCTGCTCATCTGTCAGCTCAGTCTCCTTGTTGTATGTAAGAGCATGTTGCCAAGGGACTAAATCATCGTCCATTAGGTTCTCAATAGTTTCCGTTGACATCCATGCTACATTGATCATATTCACCCCAAATGTAATTGGTGTTTCCATCGTATGGCACTTGGGCGATGAGGTGTTGGGTTCAGGATCTGATTCACATTGACATGCTTGCCCAGCCATGCAGTCAATTGTTGCTAATGCGTCCGTCCATACCACAACATCTATCTCTGAATCATAGTGACCTCCCCTGGCTTGCCTTGGGCGATTGATTGTATGACCAGTCATAGAAGATCCGTCATCAGCTTTTGGTGCAATAGGTTTCACCGCCCATGTGGTTGGATCGATCTTTACAGCCTGTTTTCTATTCTCAAAAGTGAGTTTCCCAGTACCCCAGTTGTGACCGACTTGTGTAGTCCTCAACCATGGTCTTCCCAGTAAAACACGGTATGCAGAAGGGGATTCTGGTATGTCCATCACCACAAAAGTGATCACAAACTGCATGCCCACTATTTTAACGGGGATGGTCAACAACACCTTTTTGTTTTACACCGGATTGATCCGCTAGCTTGATGGCGAATTTTGCTAGCTTCAATCCATGTAAACCTCACTTTTGATACAAGGTAGTGGAGATCAAATTGACACCTGATCCTCCATCTACCACTGCCGCCTCATCCTCAAATCTCTTGTGCTTGATTGGCAGGGTATGTTGTGTTCTTCACTTTCTCACGCTGCCCCGATGTGGAGGACGTTACTCGTCTCATCATAGCCCACACAATATATGGGCTTTGGTGCTACTGGTCCCAATTCTGATTTGGCCCTAGAAGGCTTTTAACTTGTGGTGCAATTCACAACAGTTCTCCAAGGGATAAGCTGACACTGCTAGCAAACTTGTGTGGCTCCACCATGTGGAATGGTGGTTCGTGACGGTGTAACTCAATTATTCTAATTAGTACGTAATGGTGAGTCCGCTTGTGGTACTGGTTCTTCAACAACAGGAGGTTCTGCCGGTATGTCTCTTGCTTGAGCTTTTATTCCTCTTGCACTTTCTGCACCCAATAGCGTATCTTCTGATATTGCCTTCCTTCTTCCCTCACATTCGGATACGAACCTGCAACTGAGGGTTGATCTTCTAATACTGATGGGGGTGGTGGGGGTGCCACTTCCTTCCCTAGTTGTACTGTGATCAGGTTCAGTGGTGCACTCGTTCCAAGTCTTAATGGACAATTCTTGTAACAGTGTCCATAGTCGCATTCTCGGCAGAAGGATGTATATTGTCCCTTGTATGGACATTCTGCAATTCTATGTCCTTCTCCACAATCGTAGCAACCGTAATTCCTCCCACCTTGACGCTGAGGTTGAGCTGCATAGGTCGTATAATATTGATTGATGGCAGGATCCATATATGGCTTGTCCGGCTCGTACCATTGCTGCTGCTCAGGTTGAGGTGGTGCTGGTACTTCGTGCTTCGCTGCTGTCAAGTTCACATGGGCCACTTGCTGATTGGCCAGCCCTGGTGGTGCAGGTGAGGCCATGCACTGCTGATTGTTTGGCGCGCCATACCTCGGTGCCACATTTGGTGCGCCTTGATGATATGGATAAGAGGTCTGATAAGGACTCCTCTTCTGTTGGATGATTCGGGGGTTAAAAGGTCAAACCATCTCGTGCGATGATGCATTGCACAGATGGCAAAACCTTTGTGTCAGTCGCAGATTTTGCTTTAGGACTGGACACTCATTCATTGTGTGGTTCTATGTGCAAACTGAGCACCATATATTTTCACGGCAGGGATACTACGGCTGGCTTTGATCTTGTGGATTTGACGTTGTTGCTATAGCTCCCTGCAAGGTCTTCAGTTTCTGATCAAGCTGAGCCGTAAGTTGCTCCATCTGTTGTGTGTGTAATTTGATCATTTGTTCCAACAGCAGCTCTACGGACAGATTGGAAGCGTTGGATGATGACAATGCTACCGAGGGAGTTGGAGTATGGGTGGTTGGATACTCATCGTTAGATCCCTCATCCTCTTCCCTGATGGCATTTTCCATTGCCTCTTGCAAAATAGCGTACTGCTCCCGTCATTTTAGCTCTCTTCTTATGCTACGTGGTAACCCCGTGAGAAATCACATAATCACTACATGATCGAGAGTTAGGGCTGCATTGCATTCGGATCACAAATGTTTGACCCGCTCGATATAATCCATGACCCTTTCTCTTTTTTCCATTTTGACTTTGCTCAGCAGGAGGAATGAGACTTCCAGGAATTTTCTCGGTCTAAAACGCGTGATGAGAGCCGCTTTAACCGCTTTCCAGATGGTCTTTTCTTCTTTCGACAGGTTGAAGTACCAATCTTGTGCCACTGCCACAAGAGACATTGAGAACAACATCAATTTTTCTACAGGTGTCTGATCGTCGTAGATCTCGCAGGCTTGCTCATAGATCTGGAGGAATCTGATGGGATCTGATGATCCATCATACTTTGGAATCTCCATCCGTGGTGCCCTTCGGACTGCTTGCAATGGTGTGATGGGTACGGGTTGACCCATTGGATCCATTGGTGCTGGTTCTGGCTCTGCCTCGATTTGCACAACTGCTACTCTGGGAAGGTTTGGTGCTTGATTTACTGCTCTTCTTGCGATTGATCGTTTGGATCTCAAATTCATTTGACGACAGGGTCCAAGGATGTTGGATCTTGCTGGTACAGTTGTTTGAATCTGGATCTTATGGATCTGATCAATTTGATAGGCCGATAGTGAGAATCAGGCCTCTTAAGGTGGTCTTTCCTTGATAACTTTTTACTCCTTGCACTGATTGACCTGAGATTTTGACAGTAGCTGGATCTGGTGCAGATCTTCCTACTGATCTAGTCTGCGAGGATCAATAGTGTGCGGGTTTTTTCACTGATTTTTAGTCAAAAAACTTGATTTTTCTCAAATTATTGGGAAGTAACTCTCGCAAGGATTACAGGAGCTGCATCTGCTATAGATCTGACTCTGGAAACCTCTGCGAAGGTTAACTCTTGTACAAAGTGAAATTTTCACTGTCTGCGAGGGTTCAGAACCACTATTTTGGCCTGATCTTCACCAATAATCAGTACTAACTCTTGCAAACTTCATCACCGATGGAAAATGATATTTTGGATCGATTGGAGTGGGCTGCTTATGTAAGGATTTTCTGGATCTTCAAATTTTAGTGATTTTTTAGCACTTAAATCTAATTTTTTGCTCACTAGAATCAAAATAACTCTCGTAGACTCTTCTATGTCCTGGTCTCACTAAGATGGAACTTCATAATTCTCCGCGAGAGCTCTTGACCACTAGAACTGAAAATTTTTGTGTCTGCGAGGGTTCTGATGGATTTTCCCTCCTTTTTCTCACTGAGAACCTTCGCACTGGCACTTGCACTGGGAACTAACTCTCGCAAGCTTCTTTGTGTCTTGGTCTCACTGAGATGGAACTTCAGAGAGCTCTACGAGAATTCTTATGAAAATTTATTTTTTTTTTGGTTTTTTATAAGGGTTTTTGAATTTTTATGGTTTTTTCTATGATTCTTGCAATCTGCTTAGAACTAACTCTCGCAGGCTTCTATGCAGGTCTGTGACAGCTTTCGGGAGCTGCTG
Organism: Diphasiastrum complanatum; assembly: GCA_029204225.1. Taxonomy (NCBI): domain Eukaryota; kingdom Viridiplantae; phylum Streptophyta; class Lycopodiopsida; order Lycopodiales; family Lycopodiaceae; genus Diphasiastrum; species Diphasiastrum complanatum. The sequence continues at coordinate 27,063,909 of CM055114.1, forward strand.
CCAGTCGTGCGAGGATTAACTCTCACTGGTTTTGGAGAAAACAAAATCTGATGAAAAATTTGGCTCTTTTTCCCTCCAAAATGCAGATTGGTTTGTTTTTTGGGTTTTTCCAGATTTTGGTTTGGATCAGATCCGCGACAGATGCTTAGTGTGCTCATTATTGTGCGTTGTTGCTTTTTGGCTAAGGCAACATAAAACTCAACGGTTCTAGTTTTTTTCCCTCAACCCCACCATGTGCACACCAAAAACCCTATACGACCACATCACACAGCACGCCACACATAAGCGAATGAGGGGGTGCTCTTATTCTCTCACAAGGAGAAAGGAGGTCGATCAGAGAGCGTTCGGAAGTTGCAGGAAATCTGGGATCTGGCTGTTTTGATCGAAGAACTTTGGACTTCCGATCGAAGATATGTCGGTAGAAGAAATCATACTTCGGCAGTTGAAAGAAACCTTTGACAGCACGAAGTAATTCCGGTACTAAAACTTCCGGACTGTAAACAACATGAGCTGCGCCAAGAAATTGATGTCATATCTTTATTGAAATCTTTCCTGTAACTTTTACATTGGATGAACTCTTTTCTTTTCTATTTCTGCCACCCGATTTCGGTCGCCGCAGCTTAGAATCTGGATTATCGGGAGGTGGCTTGGGCAAAAGAGTTCTCTAAGCTTTCATAAGCTGAAAATTGTGCACTTCACCTGATTGACTTTGAGAGCCATTCATAAGTGACGTTTGTACATCTTATGTATTTTTCAGGGTTTGGCTACTTTAATTGCTTTCTGCCTCGTTCTTATTTAGCTCGATTAGGTTGCACAATGATAAGATATGAAGTATCTAAAATATTGTTTATGTGGAAGAGATTGCAACCTAAAGTTATTTGAACATTTGGTTGCCAGAGATTTGGTTGACAGCACCCTTCAAAGGTAGGATCATTTTTTTGAGGCTCTTGACTTGGAGCAAATCCGATACACAGCACCAGTTGGTTTTGTATTTCCCGAACATCATGGGTGAGCATAAACTAACCTATATTTGGAATTGTGGCTGCCGAAAATGATAATGCAGTAGGAAAGCGTATAAGGCCGTCTGTTTGGGCTCTCATAATTCTTGTTCAAATGTTTATAATTATCTCATAAACGCTTGTATATCAACATCGTTGTTGGCTTTGACTTGCAATGGTCCAAGTGGTGAATGTTACTCAAATCATGAATGTTGGCAAAAGAGATTGTTTAAAAGCATCCATAAATATCCGCATGGATTTCTCCACACAAGCATGCACAATGTTGTGTAATGCATTATAGTTGTAATGTTGATTTTCAAAAGCTATTATGTGTAAAAAAAGAGTTGAACAAATAGATGAAGTTTACAAGCTTAGCTACATCAGAGGGGACCTCAGCATTTACGACACTTGTTCCATAACGTGAGCTGTCCAAAACCTACATAGAGCTAAATTTGAAACCCTATAAATCCTTCATTTATTTTGTTTTTCATGCGAGGACAAAGCACATCGAGATCCATTATCACTTTGTTCGGGAGAGACTTCATGATGGCGACATTTTACTTGAGTATTGTCCTACAGAGGATAATATTGCGGACCTCTTCACCAAGGCGTTGCCTAAAGTTAGATTTGAAGCTTTATGCAAAGCTTTAAATTTAAGACCACGTGGTGGCTTTGTTACATAGTGAAGATTTCATTTTCTGCATTGTCATTTAAGGAGGGTGTTAGAAATAAATGACTATGCTAAAGTTAATCCATAGGTTACTTTGACCCAAAAGGTCGAGATTTGTGTAACCATGGGTATTTAGTTATTTAGGCCATCTTAAGTTTGTCTTAAGTTCAGTTGGACCCAATTTTGGTCATGTACTGACTCGTGGGTCCTTAGGGGTCTAATTTTGTTTAGGGGCCCTATGTTGACTTTTGGGGGTGCCCTACATTTAGTATGCTTAGGGTTTGTTGGCATTTGGCCACGTCAGGTAGAGTACTTAGATGCTCATTGTGTATTTCAATTTTTACATTTGGTAAGTATTGCTCTCCAGTTTTTTGCTTGTGTTGCTGTTTTTTCTCTCTCTCTCTCTCTCTCTCTCTCTTATATCTGATGAAAATCATTGTAATAGCTCTCGACAGTAGATGTTTGTTGGGTAGAATGCCATACTTGGCCATCTGCACATTCGAATTCTTCAATACACTTTTGTTCAAAGATTGGCAATTGATCATTGGTAATATGAGGTTCTTCACACTGATGATGTTTTGATTGACGGAAATTTAGCTCATTGTCATTGTCGCTGCTATAAACACCATCACTTGGGTTATGTTGACCACGTTGGCTCTCCGCACTGACTGAATTCACCATCGCTGTGCTCATGATACTAATCCTCAAAGTCATAAGTAGATTGATTCTCATACTTGGACTCACTGTCATATTCATAGTCAGAATCAAGATCGGACTCCATTTTTAAATCAGAAGGAATTAAACTTTTGTGGGCTAAGGATCCACCAAGCCCAATAGAAAGATAACGGTTCAAACTAGAAGGACATTAAATTTTAAGAAGCTTTGTAAACTCTATAGGCTTTGTAAGCTCTCTCCACCCACTTAAACTCATGTGCCAAACCCAATCAAATAGCCATAGTAATCAAACTAAAGCTAGGATCAAGAAAACAACAAAATATTCATGTTGATATAGCTATAAAGCACAAAGTACAAATAGAGCTCCATGGAATCATCATCGAATTGAAAGGGATGGAAGCGAATCAAATACAACATGGAAGGAAATTCATGTGGATTGGGCACATGAGACCTAACAAGCTCTATTCCCAAGGCTCACCTTCACAAAGAAGAGGCTAAGCTCTCTCATTTGCAAATGAGCCAAAAGATCCTTTCAAATGATGTCTCTTGCCTACTTTTAGACAATGCCCTAACTTAACTAAACATAACTATCTTGACGGATAGTTAGCCCTTTTTAAGTAATATCGAATGTGCCCTTGTTGGCCTATTATCCTTATTAAGGTACTTTGAAGGACCTAAAGAGGGGAACCACCTTATTCTTAAGGCTAATAGCTCCTTTTGGGCCCAACAAAGCTTACATTGGATATTATCTTGCATTTATAAGCACAAATGTACTAAAAGTACATGACATAATGGCTGTTTTATTTAATGTGACACCTAAAGACTGTCTAAACGTTTCAAACTTCTCTTTACTAAGTGGCTTAGTAAAGATATCCGCAGTCTGATCTTCGGTGCCACAAAACTCAAGTTGAATTTCTCCACTGTGTACTTTTTTCCATATGAAGTGTTGGTCAACGTCAATATGTTTGGTCCTGGCATGGTAGATGGGATTTCTTGCAAGCTGAATGCAGCTCTGGCTATCGCAGTACATCACTGTAGGACTTCCTTGGGCAATCTGCATGGCACCTAGCAAGCACCTTAACCATGTAGCCTCACACCAAGAAACTGCTCAAGAACCTAGGTGGAATGAATAACCTGTTGTTGAGCTACGATCATCTTTGTCACCTGCCCAATCCGCATTTGAATAACCTTCCAAGTGAAGGTTTTCATCGTCTATAACCGATGCCATAAGATGAAGTTCCTTTGACATATCTTAGAATCCGCTTGGCTGATTTCCAATGTGCCTCTATAGTGTTCCTCATAAACTGACTTGCAATGTCGACTGCATGCGAAATGTCAGGTCTGGTATTTTTGAGATGAATGATATAACGTCTCATCCACAAAAGGTGTCCCATCAACAAGTCTGCATCAAGCATGGAGAGGGAGGCATGCCTCTCCTATGCATGAGATTTCTTGTGAAGAAGAGGTGGAGGTGGTGGTGCATCCTTCTTCTTGCTCTCTCTTATTCTTTTTGGCAGAATAAGTCATGTGAAATGTCAGGTCTGGTATTTTTGAGATGAATCAAGCTGCCCACCAATTGATGATATAACGTCTCATCCACAAAAGCTATCCCATCAATAGGTCTGCATCAAGCATGGAGAGAGAGTCATGCCTCTCCTATGCATGAGATTTCTTGTGAAGAAGAGGTGGAGGTGGTGGTGCATCCTTCTTCTTGCTCTCTCTCTTATTCCTTTTAGCAGCCATGGACAATACCATTTGGTTTGTGAAGAGAGAGGAAGAGTAGCTTTGTATCTACCTTCCTTGAGTCGCCTTTGATCCTTTTCAATTATCTCTTTCTTAATTCACCTCTCTTCCTCTTGAAAGATGGATCTTAATCCTACCACACAGCCTATGTCCCCTGCTAAGGAGGTTACTGTATCTACCTCTACCTTAGATTTTGATGCTATGTTGCTTGCAATAAATAATCTATAGCAACAGATCATTGATATGCAATCCGAACATAATCGGGATCAGCAGGAATTGAAGGAGTTGACGCAGTTAAGGCAGCTAGTGCATCAACCCTTGTTCACCCCTGAAGTTTTTGTTGGGGAAAAGAAGGATAGAACCTCGGAGGCGGTCTTGCAGTGGTTGGATCGATGGAATTCACACTTCTCCATGCACGATTCATCCGACGATAACAAGATCAATCTAGCTGTCATGTACTTGCAAGGTAAAGCTTTTACGTGGTGGCAAGATGTAAGGGGTAAGCTTGAAGTTCCTAAGAATTGGGAAGACTTTTGTAAGGCCTTTAAGGCGGCCTTCCTTCTTATTCTTGATGATTTTGAATTCTATCGTCAATATGCAACGATCCATATGGGGAACCGGTTCCTGGATCAGTATTTTAAGGAATTTCAGGAGGTCTATTCTCGTTTTGCAACTAGAATAGATCCTTTGCTAGTAAAGTTGCATTTCATACTTGGGTTGCCAAGAGACTATCAGCTAGAGGTCAGGAGGAACCAGCCTCTTACCCTCGAGGATGCTGTTCGCTTCGCCAGGATATACGATGATACTCGTATTGTGGCTAAGCCTGAGACTGGTGTCTTGCCCAACGTAAAGGGTAAGAAGCCTTTCTTTCCAAAGAAATCGAAAGATAAGGCAAAGGATGGGTCTTCGGGTTCTGGTAAATCGAAGAAAAGATCTACCTTGGACCAGGAAACCTTTATCAAAGCCAAAAGCGACAATTTGTGCTTTAATTGCATGGAACCAGGTCATGTCGCGAAGGATTGTCCAAAGAAACAGAAAGCTAAAGGGGCATTTTCTAAGACGCTAGGTAACTTTAGCATATGTAGTGTAGATCTTTCCTTTGCTGGTAATTTTGTGTGTGAGCATTGTTGTTTAGTTTTTGGTCCTCATGACCTCATTCGGATGAAGGGGGTTGTGGGCGGCCAAGCCGTAACAATATTATTTGACGATGGTTCCACACATAATTATATTAACGCTAATTTGTTGCAGAAGCTAAGGTGGAAACAAAGCAAAGTGACCATCGCTACACAGTGAAGCTGGCAACAAGAGCGGAAAGCCAAGTTTGGGACCGAATAGTCCAATGTCTACCAATTAAGATTCAAGCCTACAAGGATAAATTAGACACTTTCACATTATGAATCTAGACAGGGTAGATGTAATACATGGAAAGGAGTGGTTCTATGAGAGGAACGAGTCTATGAAGAAAAACTATGTAACTCACAGTTTGTCGTTCTTACATAACGGCTCACTCATAGAATTAAATGGAAATGTTGATATTTCTACTCTGTATATGCTTTTTGCTATAGAAACAGTTAAATGTATGGATGTTTTGGATTGTAATTCTTACTTATGCTGGTTAAAAGATTTTACTTGCCGTGAAGAAAGTAGTTTGCAATTTTACAATCTCCAAATGGAATTAATGCCTAATAACGCAGGAAAATTCACCAGAAGGTGAAATCTTTAGGAAACGTAGGCAAGAATTTAACGATGTGTTTCCTGAGTAGCTTCCTGAGGGTCTTCCCCCCTCGAGGGGTGTTGACCATGGTATTAAACTGATTCCTGGTAGTTCTCCTATATCTCTGTATCCATATAGGATGAGTACTACTGAAGAGGATGAGGTTTATAGGCAACTACAAAATTACCTTAAGATGGGCCATGTAAGGCCTGGTAAATCTTCTTGGGGGGCACCTGTGCTCCTTGTTGATCAAAAAGACGGAGGTACTCGTCTTTGTGTGGACTTTAAAAAGTTGAATAAGTTAACAATTAAAACTCGTTATCCTTTGCCACGAATGGATGAGCTGGTTGATTGATTACATGGTGCAAAGTACTTCATCAAAATCGATTTGAGATCAGGGTATCATCAGATTCGCATAAAGACCGAGGATGTTGAAAAAAACGGGTTTAGAACTAGATACAGCCATTATGAGTTTCTGGTTCTACCATTTGGCTTGACAAATGCTCCAGTGACTTTCCAGCAGATGATGAACAATCTTCTTCTTCCATATCTGGGAAAGTTCGTGATAGTGTACTTAGATGATATTCTCATCTATAGTAAGACCTTAGAAGAGCATGAGGAACATCTCAGGATTGTCTTTAAGTTACTTAGACAGGAGAAGCTTTTTGCCAAGGAGTCCAAATGTGTATTCTTCCAGAAGAGGTTGTTATACCTTGGTCACGTTATTTCGGACCATGGGTTGGAAATTGACCCTAATAAAGTCCGACAGGTATGTGACAGGCCTATCCCTAAAACCATCCGTGAGGTTAAGTCCTTTTTGGGCTTTACGGGGTTTTTTCATAGATTTAACTTGCGCTATGCATCAATTGCATTGGCCTTGACAAATGTCCTCAAAGGGGCTAAGAGAGTTAGCCGGCACAGTAAGTTCAGTCCTCCGGTTACTTGGACTGAAGAGTTGAATCAGAGTTTTGAGAACCTCAAATACTGTGTGACTATAGCACCTATTTTACACAGTGGATCCTAACAAGCTGTATGTGCTTGAGACGGGTGCCAGTGACTATGCTATAGGTGCAGTCCTGTATCAGGATGGTAGACCGGTTGCTTTTGAAACCAAGAAGTTAGATCCTGCTCAAAGGCGGTATTCCACCTATGACAAGGAGGTTTTTGCTGTAATTCATGCCCTGAGAGTTTGGAGGCATTATTTGTATGGCTCCCAGTTCACCATTGTTATTGACCATCAAGCGTTAAAGTATATTTAGGATGCGGTCGACCTTAGGGGTCGTAAGGCCAAACGGTCATAGATGCTCCAAGAATTTCATTATGACATTGAGTACCGGAAGGGTACTGCTAATATTGTCACGGATGCCTTAAGCCGGATTGGAGAGGTTAATCAGTTAAGCTTTTCTGATATCCAATCTGAGTTATATCTGTCCTTAAGAGATTTGTGTAAGACCAATAGGTACTTCGGTCGCATTTGGCTAAATGTCTTGGTAGGTTCTTCTAGATCTAGTGATGAGCTTGGAATGCAGGATTCCGAGATTTCTCCTCAGGACAAGATATAAAAAGACTATTCCATAAGGAATGGGTTACTTTTCCGGAACGGAAAGGTTTGTGTGTCAGAAAATGATGATATTAGGGCCCAAATCCTGCATGAATGTCATGACAGCCCGTGTGCAGGGCACCCTGGCTCACAAAGGACGCTTGACTTAATAAAAAGGAACTTTTATTGGCCAAACTTAAAAAGTCAAGTGGAGGCATATGTTCGCAAGTGTGGACAATGCCAGGTTAATAAAACTGAAATACTTAAGGCAGCTGGTTTACTAATGCCCTTGGAAATTTTTCGAAAGAAAGTGGGAAATATTTTCCATGGACTTTGTGGTTGGGCTACCTCGGACGGGGAAGCAAAATGATGCCATTTGGGTAATAGTTGACAGGTTAACTAAAATGGCGCAATTCATACCAACCAAGCAAACTGTCAAAGCTTCTGAACTTCCTCATGGCTAGCTCACTCACTACACCTGCGAGTCATTCCGGACCTTTAGATGAACAGTTTGCTGATATGCGTGACTCTCTTACTCTCCTCAGTAGTCGTTTCGACCAAATGATGACCGGTTTTACCACTCTACAGACCGGCTTTGCCACTATGCAGTCACAGATTGATTCCTTATAGCCACATGGACCTGGCAAAGCCCTTGTTCATTCATCATTTGGGTCTCCATTTGGACTTCCATCCTCGTCTACTTCCTTTGGCGGTGGGCCTCATTTTCCACCTAACCCACCACCCGGTTTTCCACGTCCTACAGCTCCTGAGTCACATTTTCCACGACATCTAGCTCCTGAGCCACATTTTGCTCGAGATTTTCGTGATCGGGTACAGCTTGCCACCTATTCTGGTTCCTCTGACGGGAACTTGTTAGAGAATTGGTTTGCAAAACTTGATACTTATTTTCAAATTTACCCTAAGACTGATCCTCAGAAGATCCAGTTAGCCGCCTTACATTTAGATGGACGTGCTGCCACTTGGTGGTGGGTCTACCGACTTGACCCTGATCGGGATGGTCTCCAGTTATGGCCTACCTTTCGTCGTGATCTTCGTCATGCTATGATTGACCCTCAGTGGTTGAGCCGCCAGCGTGATATATTCCGTAGTCTTACTCAGACTGGTGATCTTTCTTCCTATACGGATCAGTTTATGGACCTTTCCTACCTCTTTACAGATCTTCAGCCCACCGAGCTTATTTCTCGCTACATTGCTGGACTTCGTGGTGCTCTACGATACGATGTCTCTTCTTTCCGTCCACCCACACTTGTTGAGGCCATGTCCCTTGCTAGTACTTTACAGCATAAGTACCCTGATCCTGCTCCCTTTCGCTTTTCCCGACCCCGTCCATCTCTTTCACCTCTACCATCTCCGGCCCCATCTGCCCCATCCACTGTCGTCCCGACCTCTTCTCTTACTTCTCCCGCTCCTCGCCCTCCGCCTCCTCGTCCTGCTTTTGTCCGACGTTACACGTCTGCAGAGTTCGCTGACATTCAGCAGAAGCGTCTTTGCTTTCGTTGTAAGAGTCCTGACCACATTGCCCGTGATTGCCGCCAGCCCCTGCCTACTTCTACTGCTATTTTCTACCATGAGGGCACTACCCCAGATGAGTCCGATATCTACATTCATATATCTGATGAGCCTGATCTAGTTCCTGAGCCTTCTACTGATTTACTTCCTGCTACTTGCCATGCTCAGCTTGCTTATGCTACCTGGACAGGGTGCCCAGGTCCTCGCTCCATTCGGCTACGTGTGCGCATTACTGGTCGTGAGTATATTGCTTTAGTTGATACCGGCAGCACTCATTCCTTTATCAGCAGTTATGTTCTCAGCCGGATACGCGCTTCACCTATTCCTGCTCCACAGCCTCTCACTCATTTCCTAGTTCTCAGATGTTTCAGGGATTATCCTACTGCATTGGTGATTTTTCTGGACAGGCAGATCTTTATATCATTCCTCTGGAGCGCTATGACCTTATCCTTGGTGCTGATTGGTTTGCTTCATTGGGAGCGGTTACTTTGGACCTGGCTCAGCAGACATTGACATTTGTTCATGATGCAGTGACCCACTCACTTGCTGGTATTGATTCTCAGGCAGATTTCCAGCTGATCAGCGGGAAGCAGTTTATCCGCAGCCTACCTAAGGCTCATTGTGCAGCTTTATTATGTGTTCAGCCTGCTGCAGCAGATTCTCCAGTGACTACCTCTCCTCCAGCAGCTGTTCCTCAGGTGATCTCTAACTTATTACATCAGTATGCATTTGTCTTTTCAGAACCTACGACGCTACCACCATTACGTGATGTGAACCACCATATTGATTTGCGTCCTGGTTATGCTCCTCCCTCCCGGCCTCCTTACCGTATGTCTAAGTCTGAGCGTGATGAGGTTGAGCTTCAGATTACTGCTTTACTAGATCAGGGCCTTATTGTTCCTAGTCACAGTCCTTTTGGTGCCCTTGTTCTCCTTGTCAGTAAGAAAGATGGTTCCAAACGCCTCTGCATTGATTATCGTGCCCTCAATAAGTTGACCATCCGTAACCAGTATTCTATTCCTCACATGGATGATCTCTTTGACCAGTTAGGCACCTCTCATCTTTTCTCTAAGATAGACTTACGTTCCGGCTATCACCAGATTAGGATGCATCCTTCGGACGAACACAAGACTGCGTTTCGTACCCATCTTGGTTTGTATGAGTTTCGTGTTCTTCCTTTTGGTGTTACTAATGGTCCACCTACGTTCCAGAATGTGATGAATAACATCATGCGTCCTCTCCTTGGTCGTTGTGTTTTAGTTTATTTTGATGATATTCTTGTTTTTAGTAAGACTCTTGATGAGCATGTGTTACATCTTTCATCTGTTTTTCAATTGCTCGTTCATCACCAGTTGTTTGCTAAACTTTCTAAGTGTTCCTTTGTTGTTGTTGAGATTGAGTGTTTAGGATTTCTCATTTGTGATGGTCGTATTCGTTTGGACCCTCATAAGGTTCGGGCAATCGCTGATTGGCCTGTTCCCACAGATGTCCACCATGTTCGTATGTTTCTTGGTCTCGCTGCTCACCTTCGTCGTCCTGTTTCTCACTTTGCCACTGTGGCTGCCCCTCTTCATGCCCTTTTGAAGAAGTCTAGTGCTTTTGTTTGGACTTCTGATTGTCAGTTCGCCTTTGACACTCTTCGTCGTGCTGTTGTGGAGGCCTCTGTCCTGTGTTTACCACAGTTTGATCAGAAATTTATTGTTGAGACCGATGCTAGTAATGTTGGTTTGGGTGCCTTGCTTCGTCAGTCTCAGTGTATTATTGCTTATGAGTCGTGTTGTTTACGCTCTTATGAGCAACGTTATTTTGTTCATGAGAAAGAGCTTCTTGCCATTATCTATGCTCTTAAGAAGTGGCGCCATTACCTGTACCGTGTTCCTTTTGATATCGTTACTGATCATCAGTCCTTACGTTATCTCTTCTCCCAACGTGATCTTAGTGATCGTCAGTTTCGTTGGTTGCAGTTTTTACAATCTTTTGATTTTTCTATTTTGTATCGTCCGGGTCGCGCTAACACTGTTGCTGACGCATTGTCTAGACTTCCTGCTTTATTGAATACCCTTGTTGCCACGATCCCTTCCTGGTTTGATGATCTTCCATCTGCTTATCTTACATGTTCTGATTTTCGTGATGTTTATAGTTCTGCTCCACCTATGTCGTCTTCACCTCATCAGGCTTATTCCATTGTTGACCACCGTCTTTATCATTATGGTTCTTTTTGTATTCCTAGTTCTTTGGGTATCCGTTCTCAGTTGTTGTCGGATGCTCATTCGTCCTCAGTTGGGGGTCATTTTGGTTTTCAGAAGTCTTATGCTCGTCTTAAGGATCATTTCTATTGGCCATCCCTTAGGAAAGAGCTTGTTGTACTTATTCGTACCTGTCCTTTCTGCTTATGTAATAAGTACTCCTGTGCTAAGTCCGCTGGTTTGCTTCAGAGTTGGCCTATTCCTCACCGCCAGTGGACTGATATTTCTATGGACTTCATCCTTGGCCTTCCCCGCACCCATCGTGGTCACGATTCATGTATGGTGGTAGTTGACAGGTTCTCGAAACAGGCACATTTCATACCCGTCCGCAGTACTATCACAGCAGAGCAGTGTGCACGCTTGTTCCTTTCAGAGATATTTCGCCTACATGGGTTTCCTCGTACTATCCATTCTGATCGGGATAGTAAGTTTACATCATTGTTCTGGACAGAGCTTATGCGTATATTGGATGTACAGCTTTTTATGGGGTCTGCTTATCATACTACTTCTGATGGGCAGTCTGAGGTCCTTAACAGGATCCTTGAGGATTATTTGCGCCATTTTGTTACTCCTTCAGGGAAGGATTGGGATCAGCACTTATGTTTGGCAGAGTATAGCTATAACAGCTCTGTTAGTACCAGCACCGGCGTTGCACCATTTTTATTATCTCATGGTTATGCACCTCTTTTACCTGGTATTCCTCTTCCTCCCGAGGATACACCTGTGACACTGTCTTCATTTCTATCAGGTACTCGCGAGCTTATTCTCCAGGCCAGTTCCCATTTGCAGCAGGTCCAGCAGCGTTATCAGGCTTCAGTTGATCGTCATCGACGTCGTGTTGAGTTTCATGTTGGTGATATGGTATATCTACGCCTACGGTTTGCACGTCATCATTTTATTCAGGGCCATGCTTCTACTGAGAAGCTTGCACCACGTTATTATGGGCCTTATTGTATATTGGAGGTTCTTAGTCCAGTTACATATCGTTTTCAGCTTCCCGCTTCCACACGTGCCTGTGATATATTCCATGTCAGTTTATTACGTGCTGCTATTGAGGATGATGCTCCTCGTGATGCTGAGTTTCCTACTGCACCGGATCTCTTTCCTTTATTACCTGCTGCTATCCTTCAGGTGCGTTTGCATCATAGTCGACGCCGCCGATAGACTCAGTTTCTAGTCCAGTGGGATGGTCGTCCTGTTGAGGAGGTCACATGGGAGCCTATTGATGTCTTTTATCATACACTGTCACTTGCGGATCAGGCTCGTGCTCTTGCCGCACTTGTTGATTCCTCTACATCAGCTGTTGCTCCAGTTGTTACTACACCAGATGCTGTTCCAGTTGATCCTCCAGGGCTTGTTGTTACTTGATCCAGTCCTTTATGGCAGTTGGGTCTTATTTTTGTGTCGGGGAGAGTTATGGACTCGGCTCATTACATTCGCCATGTCCATTTACATTTACTTTACTTTATGCATAAGCAGGCTTTGGGCCCTTTTTTATTCATATTTGACATTTAGACCATATTATTGGCCTTGGGCCCTATGATTCACTATATTGGTTATTTGGTCATATTACTGAGAGTGGGGGCCTTCTTGGAGGGCGCACTATTTTCCCTCTCAGTTTGGCCCTAGCCACTGGAAGCTTCCTTTTAGGGCTTCCTCTTGGCTATAAGTAGGGATTCTGTGTCATTTATTACTTGGCTTATGATATGATCTCCTTCTTTAGTCTCTTTAAGCTTTCTCTCTCCTGCTTTCTAGGGTTAAGTCTTGCTTATGTGATGCTTTCTAGACTAAATCTAGATCAGCCGTGGCTACGTTCATAACTCCAATCAAAAGCGACAACCTAGGGTCTATGAGGAGGGGGCTTGGGTATATCTTAGAATCCCAAAAGACTCTAAGGTATTAAAGTCTGGGAAATGTCCTAAGTTATCACCTCGTTATGCAGGGCCATCTCGTATAGTAAAGAAACTCCATTGGAATGCGTATCTGCTAGAACTTCCTCAAGGGGTTAAGGTACATCCAGTTTTTCACATTAGTCGTTTAAAGGAACGACTTGGTGGAAAGGATGACTTGATACTTCACAAGGACCTAGTTCAGCTAGAGGATTGACATCCTTTGTACCTACGGAACCACAGGTCATTGTTCATGTGTGGGCTCAGAAACCGGCAGGTAACTGAGTACTTGGTTCGTTGGAAAGGAAGTTCCGAGGATGATGATACTTGGGAAAAGGAACATGACCTTAGACTGAGGTTCCCTGATTTTCTTCCTTAGATAAGGAATTTTTTAAGGAAGAGGGAATGTTAGGGACCCGAATCCATTGGGTCCCAACTCTAAACTTGAGATTGGACGATGACTAGGCCTGTAGACTTGACCGGTGACTCGTGAACCTGCATGGTTGCCACGTATCATGATCTAGGTGTGCACATGGCTTGGAGTCTCTCTCCTTGGAGGTATACAAGGGGAGGAGAACTTATTCGCCATCCATTCTATCTACCTAGGAGGAGGTGGATGGAGAGTGTGTGCATGGCCAGCATGTATGGTAGCTTGAGGTAGGAGATGGCTGAGAGCCTAGGCAGTGGTACGGGACACTGTCTAGGATGGAGGTCAGATCCCGCTTGATACGGTCATAGGCCGGGGCACAGAGGGTGGACCCGGATTAGGTCCTATGGCGGGGTGGAACGTGAGGCGTTCGGTCTCTTGTGGTTAACCAGCACCTGGAGGTTTGCAGTAAGTAAGATTGTAACCCTCATCCTCCATCAACGACTCGCAGGCTCTATTCTCCAAGAAGAACATGAAGAAGAAGAAGAAGAAGAAGAAAGTTCCGAGGATGATGATACTTGGGAAAAGGAACATGACCTTAGACTGAGGTTCCCTGATTTTCTTCCTTAGATAAGGAATTTTTTAAGGAAGAGGGAATGTTAGGGACCCAACTCCCTTGGATCCCAACCCCAAACTTGAGACTGGACGATGACTGGGCCTGTTGACTTGACCGGTGACTCGTGAACCTGCATGGTTGCCACATGTCATGATCTAGGACGTGCGCATGGCTTGGAGTCTCTCACCTTGGAGGTATACAAGGGGAGGAGGACTCATTTGCCATCTATTCATTCTACCTAGGAGGAGGTGGATGGAGAGGTGTGCACGGCCAGGATGTATGCTAGCTTGAGGCAGGAGATGGCTGAGAGCCTAGGCAGTGGTATGGGACGCTGTCTAGGATGGAGGTCGGATCCCGCTTGAGACGGTCATAGGCCAGGGCACGGAGGGTGGACCCGGATTAGGTCCTACGGCGGGGTGGAACGTGAATCGTTCGGTCTCTTGTGTTTAACCGGCACCTGGAGGTTTGCAGTAAGTAGAGTTGTAACACCCTCCATCTTTCACTGTTTGCCAATACCACCTCGGTAAGCTCTTGGGAGGTTGTGGTGAAGCTGATTGTGACCATGTATCCCAAGGTGTCTCTCTAGCTCTCTTCGCCCTTTATGCCTTCGTTTGCTCAACATGCATTTGCTCTTGTTTTTGGGGCTGAAAAGTCTCATGAATGGGCTCCTTTGAGACCTGCTCACTGGAATCACCTTTGGCTTATTGCCACTATATGCCTCCTTTGGTGTAATTTCCTCCACCGCTTTTGTAGGGCTCCTGTTCAACAAGAAAACAACAGTATAGTTGCACAGATCGCCGATTCAAACAAAGAATCACGACTGGTTCGAATCGGCCGATTCGAACCTGACCCAGCCGATTCGAACTGGTTCGAATCGGTTGAATCGGCCGGCTCAAACCGCCGATTCGAACCAGTGCACGCAACATTGAACAACAGTATACACAGCTTCAGCCTAGAAAGAGTTTGGCAATGCCTTAACCTTGAGCATGTTGCGTGCACACTCAACTATGGGCATGTTCTTCCTTTCAACAACACCATTTTGCAGAGGAGTATCTGGAGTAGCAATCTGACACTTGATTCCACTTGAGTTACATGGAGGCATAACGATGCAAAGGCTTACCAACTGTGCCTACAGAAAGTGGGGGCAACACTTCTCTGTTGCTGACAAAAAAGCTCCATGCACTGTTGGGGCTTCTTCATCTTGACCCCTTGGTGCTGTGTATGGTTCTAGTTGTTTTCTTCATTGCATGCGTGTATGTGTTGTGTTAATGTCCTCTGCTATCTTCTGCCATTAATTTTTAATTGTCTTTGGAACTAGCCCGTGTGCTTGTTCTCTAAGTAAAGGCCTTGAGTCTTGTCAAAAATATGTAAACTTCTTTCAGTACATGGTCACTCTTTTCTAAGGACTCTCGCTTATCTGGAGCTACGTTTGCAGATGTATGAGCCATTGTAAAAAGTTCAAGACTTCAAGATACTGTGCTGATCTTGAGCTGTGTATAAATAGTCAATCTAATGATTTTAAACATATCAGCTTGCTCAAGAGTACTTTTCATTAATAGACGTTCTTGAACCTTTGCAGGGGATAAAGTTAGGCCTGCCAAAAAATCGAAACATAGCTCAAAAAAGGTGATTGTATCACATCTGCCATACCAAGTTCCTTTCAAGTTGTGACTTTTGGAAGTTTTCTCAGTGTCATATAGCGCTGTTATTCTATTCTTAAAACAGAGTGAAGGTTTATCGTTGTATTTAGCTATGTGAGGAATCTTTCTAAGTGCAATTTTTTTGTATTGATTATGTTATTTCAGAAAGAAGTGGAAGATGATCCTGTTGCTACTGAAGATACACCTTTTGAAGAGGATGAGGATTACTATGAAGAGATGGATGAGTTTGAAGGTGGGTATCATGGCTTCATAATAAAGAGCATCCCCTCAAATATCTTCATTGTTTTGAGGGTTCAAATAATTGGAAACTCGCATTTTGTTTGAACTAGTTTGATAAGCAGCTGCATTGCTTTTCTACACATATTGATGATGAGTTGATTATTTTGTATTTTTAGGGGATGATGAGCAGCTGAAGAAAAGAGATTTTAGTAAGTTAGAGCTTAAAGCAGATCACTTGAGTAGACCTTTGTGGGTGTGCTCCGACGGTCGCATTTTCCTCGAGACCTTTTCACATCTCTACAAGCAAGCATATGACTTCCTTATTGCTATTGCAGAACCAGTTTGCAGGTATTTTGACTGCAGTTTCTCTTAGCTGGTGGATTAGTGGATTAGGCATGATATCATAAAGAGCTGTACTTCCTTATGCACTGGCACTGGCACTTCACAACACATACTCTTTCATTTTCACAAGCCTTTTTCCTACTTCAAAATTCATCGCAGTGAAGTATCAGTCAGATAAACTGTACTTTTTGCATGGGCAGATTCAAGTACTGAGCTGCAAAGCAGGTGTCTCCCACTGACACTTTGAAATGTATCCTGTAGACCGGAGCACATCCATGAGTACAACCTGACGCCACATTCACTATATGCTGCAGTTTCAGTGGGGCTTGAGACAGAAACAATAATAACTGTGCTGGATAGATTGTCAAAGGCGAAGCTTCCCAAGGATATAAGTGATTTCATAAGAGAGTCGACTTTAAATTATGGAAAAGTAAAGCTCGTCTTGCAGAAGAATCGGTATTTTGTTGAATCACCTTATCCAGAGGTGAGCCTCGAAAGTCAGCTGCTAGATATCAGAGACATTAATGTATGCGATTGCTCGACTTGGTTTTAACTTTTGCTTGGTGAACTTATATGAAATTTTGATTTTGGGAACATTTTGGATCTCTTTAAGTTTGTGTGATGGCATGTAATGGCTGCAGGTGTTGCGAAAATTGTTAAGGGACGATGTGGTGGCCCGCGCCAGAATTGTTTCCAACGAGGTATTGAACCTGATAACTTGTTGTATAAGCTGCTTTTCACCTGGATTTGGAATATTCTTAATAACTTCTCTGTTTGCTAGCTTGCTGGCACAAGTGTGCAGGATGGCTCAACATTTATGTTGAGCAAGTCAGTACCTGAAATAGGTGGAGCAGACCAGGAGATTTTAGCTGGTGAAGGCCTTGCTGCTGCAACTGAAGAGAAGGAATTACATTCTTTTGAAATTGATCCCGCCCAGGTAAGCTTCAAGCAATTACCAAGTTTGCTAGCAATGTTCAACATCAACCATGTGGAATGAAGCATAAAGCATGCAACAGTTCTTTTTTATTCGTAGTTCCCTGGTACTCTCATGCAACAGCACTATGTATACGTTGAAATATGAAGACCATTTGCGAGACTGCCAATTAACATTTTTTCTTTTTGTGTTGTCCCTTATCGAGACAGGTAGAACACGTTAAACAGAGGTGTTTGCCAAGTGCATTGAATTATCCAATGCTGGAAGAATATGATTTCAGGAATGATACAGTAAGTGAGCTCATTGGCTGATGTTTTTTGGGTCTGTTTTTACTGTTGTGTCACGTGTGAACTTTTGATGTCCAGCTGCTAGCGATGCCATCAAATTTTAATTCAAGAAGACTCTCTTAAGTGAATGTGTTCCCTTGATGTCTAAAGCATTCACCTCCATCTCTTCAAGTTGGTTCATTCACTCTGCTGAAAGATGTTCAGAATGAAAGTTGGTTTAGTGACTATTCTACATAATGATTACATATTTTTACAGGTGAATCCAGATTTGAATATTGAGCTGAAGCCTCAAGCACAACCGAGGCCTTATCAAGAGAAGAGCTTAAGCAAAATGTTTGGCAATGGTAAGGAAGCACGCCAATTATCTTGTTCTACTAATCCCTTTAAGCTTTCTGTTATACTATTGCAGTTATCATATATTCTTAGTTGTATCAGAACTCCTGAATGCTTCTCCAGAATGTAACTTTCCACATTGGGAAAAACTAGATAAAAAATGAAACATGTTCGACATCACTTTCTGAGTGCATGTGGAACTGCAGTTTGACACATTGTGTTTACTCATGAAGACGAAGGAGAGTTGTTTTTGGCATCATTTTGGAAATTGTTCTACGATTGATTTTTGACATGAAATCTGTAAAGTCCTGTTTAGTATCAGAGAAATATTAGCTGATTTGCATACAATCTCATTGAAAATGGTATTGGTCATTACCAGACACAGAAATGCATGCTCCAACTCCACGGTTCCCTGCATACTGTGATATTTGATCTTGAACTAAAATGTAACTCTAGGCATTATGATATGATGATCATCAAGTTAAGAATCAAAGTCATTTTCTCCTTTATTTTGTTTATATGATTTGTAATTTCTAGATTTAGATCTCTATATATATAATACGTATATATACATACATGTTGCATAGATGCAGTGGAATGCATCCTGCTGCATCCATGTTCCGGAGCTCTGTTTATTTTTTTACCTTTATTTTGTTGAAAGACAGCTGATACATCAAAGAAAAAGCTAAAAAACAGTTTATTTTGCACAAGATTTGCGTTGTTAGGGAACCTTTTATTGTTGTCCACTTTTACAACGGGATCCTTCTCCTAGGTTTGATTGTTGTTCACTTTACGGGGGGGCTTCTTCTCCGTCATCGATCGACGGATCATTTGACTTTTCGTAAACTTCAATATGGATGACTTAAATATGAATTAGTCTATACGTATGATTTTATTTCTGGGACACGCTTAACATGGATGAGAAAATACTTGTGTCTCATAAGTTTTGAGATTGACCGTCTTACAAAAATATAAGATGTCGATGAAGTTGATGATCTTAGACTTTGTTGTAGGGCACCATATGGGTAAAAATTGCACGTCTCCTTTGTTACGTTGGGTATTATTCTAGACCAAAGTTGCACGTTCTGTTCCGGAACACGATACGGAACGCATTCCAGAACGTGATCTAGAAAATCCCATTAGGGTTTCCCGGATCACAACTTTGTTTTTTCAAAAGCTGCCAATATGGGTATCATGTAAAAGGATTTCAAAAGAGCAGTTTGGTTGCTTGGTTTCAGATGGTTGACCCCCAATATCAGCTATTCACTTCAATCAGATACTGAAGCAAATCATTTTTGCAGATATATTCATTGGCTATTCATTTCAATTTTATCTGCTTCAATATTTCTCCTATTCATATGGATTGCAACCAGCAGTGGATCCCTGCCCAATGAGAAAAAAATTTGCGAATCTTTTTGCGATCCGGGACAGCATTTCTGGCCCCAGATCGCTGGCAATCCGGATCACACGATCCAGATCGTCTTTGCAGCGGATCGCGATCCGCTGCAACTCAGTTCTAGACATGATATTGGTGCATGAAAAAACAAAACATAACCTTGAGGTTCTTCATGGCATCCTGTATAAGGACAAGGTCGTATATGCTTTTCACGTTTTGAGATCTCTATGCTGTAAAGGCAAGAATAGTTCCATTATTCATGCAAGAGCATATCTAGCCTCTTGTAAGAAAGGTAGTTCCATAAAGGTGTGACACAAATGGATGTATCATGTTAAAAAGCACTTCTCAAATGGTAATCTACAAGAAGAGATATAGTTACCCCAAATTCAAGGATTTGAACCACGGTTTTGAAGTAAAAGGTAGAGCTTAGTACATTGAATAGATGCAGCGGAACTTTTTTAAGAAAAACCTTAAAAAAACAGATTTTAAGCATTGAAAGTAATTTTTTCTGATACGTAAAATAAGACACTAACACTTTAAATTTCACAACATCATAAAACCAAACCAAAAAATAAGTTTTTGGGGCATGTTCCAGGAACGGATTGTGCATTTATGGTACATATTAATGAGTACTTCTAAGAACTTGGAGGTAGAAAGAGAAATTTAGGTGCTAACTTTTTTGTAAACAAAGAAAAACAAGAGATTGTAACTCCAGCAGCAGCAAGAAGGCAACTCTGACACAATCAGAGGTTCGCAAGATGATGATAAAGCGCTGATGGTACAAGATCAACCCAGTAGAGATGCCCATCAATGGTATCTCGATTCAGGTGCTTCTTAGCACATGACGCCATGCAAAGGCCTCTTCTCTACACTCACAGCTACAGAATCAAAGTACATCTTCTTTGGTGACTCCAGTTCACATCAAGTGGAAGGCCAAGGCTCTATTCGACTACAATTCTCTGATGGCATCACTAGGCAGCTTAATGGTGTACTTTATGTGCAAGTTAACAAAGAACCTATTGTCTATTAGCAAGATCACAGATCAGGGCTATAGAGCTTTGTTCACTGCCAGCCGATGTACTATTTTAGATGAGAATTCAAAAGAAATCCTCTCTGCTTACAGAGAAGGAAATTTGTATATACCGAGTCACAATTTTGGACTTTCTGTGAGCGGTTCAGATGCTAATTTATGGCATCAAAGATTAGGTCATCTAAACATGCGTTCAATCTTGTATATGCATCATAACCAAATGGTGAAGGACATGAATATAAACGCTGTTACTACAGCTAATCAGTCTGTCCGTGAAAATTGCTTACTAGGGAAACAACTTAGAACTAGATTTCCAAGAGGACAAGCCAAAAGGGCGAAGTCCATTTTGTCACTGATACACAGTGACCTATGTGGTCCTATGAGCATACCTTCATTAGGTCAAGCTCTGTATTTTATTACATTCATTGATGACTACTCTTGATTTACCGGAGTCATGTTCATAAAGAACAAGTCAGAAGCGTTCAATTGCTTCAAGGAATTCAAGCAATATGTTGAGAATCAGACTGGTCAGAGAATCAAGGTCCTACGGTCTGATTCAAGGGGAGAGTACTTATCAAATGAAATGAAGGACTACCTATCTTCATGTGGCGTGCACCATCAGTTTACCACGAGCTATACTCCACAACAGAACGGAAGAACCGCAGACTGTTGGAAGCTGCACGATCCGTGACAGTCAACGCGCATTTGTCTCAAACCTTTTGGGCAGAAGCGATTTCTATGGCCTGCTATTTGCAAAATTACTCTAGCACTAAAGCAGTTGATTCCAAGACATTGTTTGAAGCCTACTACGACTACAAACCAAGTTTGAAACACCTACGTGTTTTCGGATGTCTTTGCTATGCACAAGTGTCGTCTGATCTGAGGAAGAAGCTGGACCCAGTAAGTTGCAAAAACATCTTCATCAGCTATTCAACATCACTCAAAGCATATCGTGTATACGATGTTGATACGGGCCAGATCTCAGTCAGTCGCGACGTTGTCCTTCTTGAAGACAAGTATCACGATTTCAAGCACAAGCAGCCAATGCAAGAGCATGCCATAGCAGCTCCACCCCACATCGATAGGCAACGACCTATGACTGTTCAAACAATGGAGTTCATCCCAACGGCTCCACTTACCGTCGATGGGCCTAGACCCATGATTGTTCAACCACAAGGTGCTACGATCCTAGTCATTCACCAAGGAGAATTGTCTGCTTATGCCCCTGCAGTTCGAAGGTCTTTAAGACAACGATAGCAGCCTGATCGCTTTGTCCCTCAGGCTTTCATCAATCATGACGAACCTGCCACCGTAGCAGTAGCCCTGTTAATGCCCGATGCAAACAAATGGAAAGCTGCCATGGATGCTGAGTATCAGTCTCTAATGAAGAACAAGACCCGGAGTCTTGTCAATCCTCTTACAGGTGTAAAACCAATTGACTCCAAGTGGATCTTCAAGCTAAAGCTTAAACCAGATGGATCAATATCCAAATGGAAAGCTAGACTGGTGGTTAAAGGATTTGAACAAGTATATGGGATAGACTACACTGAGACCTTTAGTCCAGTGGCAAAACATTAGTCTATTCGTACCTTATTGGCTATAGCTGCTGCAGAAGACCTGGACATTCACCAAATGGACGTCCAGACGGCATTCCTACACGGATATATACAAGACATATTCATTTGGTTACGTCCTTCAAGGCAAGGAGCATTTGGTATGCAAATTGCATAAGGCATTATATGGTCTTAAGCAAGCTCTCAGGGCCTGGTATGAAAGAATCAATCACTTCTTGTTGCAGCACAATTTCACTTCTTGTTCCATAGACTCAAATGTATATCTCAAGCGTAAAGGGTCAAGGTATGTTATAATAGCATTATACGTTGATGATTCCTTAATTATCAGCAATTCAAATCAGTTATTACAGGAAACCAAATCTCTGCTTTCATCAGAGTTTGAGATGACTGATTTAGGCCCAGTCCATTACCTTCTTGGTATGGAGATCAGCAGAGATCGCGCGAGCGAGAAGGATCACCATAAGCCAACAATCTTACCTAATCAGTGTACTTCGCAGATACGACATGGAGGATTGCAAACCCATAGATACTCCTATGGATCCAGGATGCAAGCTATCCAAAGACATGTGCCCCAGAGCGAAGGCAGATCAACAAGAAATGTGCAAGTACCCCTATAGTCAGTCATAGGTTCTATCATGTACTCTATGATCTGCACACATCCTGATCTTGCATATGCTGTAAGCACACTGTCAAATCATGTCCAATCCAGGCCTACAACACTGGAAAGCCCTGCAAAGAGTTCTGAAGTACATTCAAGCCTCAAAGCACTATGCCTTGAGCTACAACGGAAATACAGAAGCTGCACTCTCATTGATTACCTATTCTGATTCAGATTGGGCAGGAGACGTAGATACCAGGAAATCCACCTCTAGCTACATTTGTTTTCTTGCAGGAGGACCCATTTCATGGAATAGCAAAAAGCAAAAATGCATTTCGTTGTCCTCTACGGAATCAGAATATGTTGCAGCTGCATCAGCAGTGAAGGAGACAATTTGGCTAAGGAGGCTGCTGCAGGATCTGCAATTCCCACAGATCGGTCCAACAATACTCCAGTGCGACAATCAGAGTTGCATAGCTCTATCTCTGAACCCACGAACTCATAATAGAACTAAGCATATAGAAGTTCAATTCCATTTTCTTAGAGAGAAAGTTCAGAATAAGATGTTGTACTAAGTTACTGTCATACAGACAGTATGTTGGCTGATATTTTGACAAAGCCATTGTCTAGAGATAAACATTCTACTTTAGTAGATATGATAAATCTCAATTGTGGTTCAGATTCGTAGCAGTTAGCTTAAGGGGGAGTGTTGGAATTCAATCTAACTCCTACTCATCCCAACAGCCCTTCTTCCTTCTCTGATTTTTACTCTCTCAAATGAAACCTGCAGAAAATGACTGTTTTTAACAGTCTGCATATTTGAACTAATTGTCGCTACAGTCTGCATTTTTTCTCAGGTTTTTCCACAGGCAAAAAACTCGACACTTGACACTGTCGCTATTTTTTACCTTCCTGAGCAACTAAGTGTTTAGCGACACTTATGTAAGTTGTTTTTGGGCCATTTAGGCACTTCCAGAAAAGCAACGCTTTTTGCGAAAAATGCGACATTGCATTTTTACATGCAGTTTTTGACAAGTGACAATTAGGGCAAAAAGCGACACTGCATTTTTACATGGAGTTTCTAACAGGCGACAAAAAGGCGAAAAACCCGACACTGCAGTTTTACACGGGATATTACACAGGCGACACTCTGCAGAAATACACAGTATTTGAAGTGGCAAAAAACCCGACACTGTAGGTTTACACGGGATACTACACAGGCGACGCTTTGCAGAAATACACAGTATTTCAAGTACAGACTGTCTATGTCTTCACGATCCAATAACAACTGTTCTAATTAGTTAGTTAATCAGCTGTCAAGCAATCTTGTAAATGTAAAGCTAGAATAATGCAAGATCTTCCAGCTGCTATAAATGTAAATGAGCGATTGAAGATATGAGAAGTCACTTATCATATATATGATCTGACAGAGATACAACGACCAGAACGGGTCTTTCAGTAGCTGACTCCTCAGAGTTAGTGATCATAGAGAGAGATAGAGATATTCAGAATGCTATTGTTCTACACCATCGCATTCTTGTTGAATGATAATAACTCTCACTCCTCTTACACAAACATCATTATCAGAGAAATGTATGGCTGTCTTTGACGCCTAAATCGATTTGACATTCTCTTCATATCAGGTTATCAGTATTAGAGGATTGCATGGCTGTCTCAGACCTCTAATCGTTTCTGCAATCTCTCTTTCACGGCAGTCTAAGACTCCTACACTGATAATCTGATTCAACACAAAAGAACAGCTCAAAAATCCACGATCCTGTTATTAAGAATTTTTGTTTCATCAGTTGACATCCAAAACATCAACAGATGTGGTATCAGAGCTGATAATTTACATTTCTTCGCATCCCACAAAGTGGTATCAGAGCCCACAGATTATGCCTACTAAGATAAAAAATGAAGGATTTGGATTTCTTACATGATAAAAGCTTTTTGGCAGCTTTTGCTCCAAATTAAAAGGCTAATTGATTATTTGAGCAGAGTCTTCATGTAATTCATGTACTTCAGGGGCGGCACTTCTTGCATGCTACACACTCCAATCACTATAACTGCAAGAATTTCTGTCTGCAAATCATTTACTAAGAAAACACATGTATAGGCCACCTAGTGCTTGAAGTCCCCTATTTGGTGAGATTGTTAACCATCATAGACATCGCTTATTGTATGTCTCTTTGTGGCCCATCTCAAGCAAGTAAGCCTCTTGCATTTTCTATACGACTGGGCCAACTCAGTACCTACTGCCATCCTGTAGATGATGTTTTCATTCATTTCTCTGAGAATTTTTGAAATGCTTTTTGGAGCAACATGGTCCAATTAGTATAGTATTGCGCAACTTCTCTAAAACTTGAGTCTGGAGGATTTTCTCTGAAAACTGATTGCTTTATCTGTTTCAATTCCATAAAAGGAATAACAGCCACTCCTTATTTTTGACAAGATTCTGGACCTGTTTAACTCATGTTGAAGCGATTCATCTATATAACGAATACCTAATCTGTTCTTTTACGTTGTTAACTGGACAGGCCGTGCGAGATCTGGTATTATAGTGCTACCGTGTGGGGCAGGAAAATCTCTGGTAGGTGTCTCGGCAGCATGCCGTATTCGAAAGAGCTGCCTTTGTCTGGCAACAAATGCTGTTTCTGTCGATCAATGGGCTTTTCAGTTCAAACTTTGGTCCACTATCAGAGATGACCAAATTTCACGATTCACGTCAGATAGTAAGGAGAGGTTTAAAGGACATGTTGGAGTTGTTGTAACAACCTATAACATGGTTGCATTTGGAGGAAAGAGGTCAGAAGAGTCAGAGAAGATTATTGAGGAGATTAGGAATCGTGAATGGGGCTTACTTCTCATGGATGAGGTATTGGTTTACATTTTGAAAGTATGGTCAGGCTCAGATACTCATTGAACTCTCTTTTTCATGAATGCTTCATCCCTTATATAACATGAATATGAATATTTAGCTCATTCTAGGTAAAGCAAGTGTTGCACTGGTTCCTCATAAATGTTTCAACGAAAATGGGTTGGAATATTCTGTACAGTACATTCCGGAACATACTGGTCTACGACGTATTAATTTAAACAAAAAAAACCTAAAAGGTGCCTTAAAAAAAACCTTAAGTAGTACATTCCAAAAATAAAAAATGAGCCAACTTCTGTGATGGATGATGTACTTTTGGCCTCATGGATCCAATGGCACTGATCTGAAATCTGAAACAATGAGCATTATGTTGATCAGCTATTGGTTTATCCTGGTTTGTCGGAAGCATATGTTTGCAAGAGTCTTCAACCCCACTATATGAATGGTGTTGACTTTACACTCCGTGCAGAAGCAATTTGGATAAATTCAAACAGTAAACATTTTTTGATAGTTTGATTAATGGAAAAAAAAACGCTTCTGTTGTGTAAGCAATGAGGCCCAATTTTCAGGGGACTCAAGGTGGTTACTGCAGTTCGCTTAGATCTCCCAGTTCAGTGCCCCAATTGCCATTGCTCCTTCTGTTTAATACGTAGAGCAAAGCATATAAATGTCCAACAGCACATCTGTATGGATGGAGGAAGTACTATTGGCCTCAAAATTTGATTAAATAAGATTAAAAAAGAAAAAGAATATATTAAAATCTTTTTTTGTGAAGGCTCGTTCTGGAACGCATTCCAGAACGCCATTCTGGAACATATTCTGTTTTGGAACGGGCAACTATGATTCTTTATTTATTTATTTCCTGAATGTTCACTCAAGTGATTTGTAAGCTGTTTGGTTTTAGAATATTGATATTGAGTTCTAGACTCTAGTTACCACTTTTGGCAGAAGCACATATTAACTGTTTGACAAGTGCAGGTGCATGTTGTCCCTGCTCACATGTTTCGAAAAGTTATCAGCATCACAAAATCACACTGCAAATTGGGACTTACAGGTTATCAGTTGTTTGCTCCAGCTTACCATTATAAGCAGTTTGTATTATGCCTACCTACTTTTTAAAATAGTGGATCGATCTTGAATTTCTTAATTTATTACTGGTGGATGATGTATACTTGCAGCTACTCTTGTACGAGAAGATGAACGGATAAGTGACCTGAATTTCTTGATAGGACCAAAGTTGTATGAAGCAAACTGGTTAGACCTTGTGAAAGGAGGATTTATTGCTAATGTACAGTGTGCAGAAGTCTGGTGCCCAATGACAAAACAATTTTTTGCTGAATATCTGAAGAAAGATAATTCAAGAAAGCGACAGGTAATCATATTTGTGAGAAACAGGTGAACCATGTGTTTTTAGGACGGATTCAATAACAAGTTCAGAAAATATCATGCATAAAACAGAACGATAGACAATGACCTGTAAATCGTAGATCAATCTCCAACTAAAATCTTAACACAAGCAAGAATAGCTGCTCATTAGATCAATATGCTAAAATTCTGCAAGCACTGGAGTTTCTGGATTCTTTAAGTGTTTTGATATGTCAATTTAGTCTGAGCGAATCAGATTAGAGGAATAGTTTTGGAGGAACAAATATTGGGGATAAATAATTTTTAATCATCAGACCAGACATGAGAGTCCGGGCCGGAATGCCCGCGTCCGGCGTCCGGACCCGGACGCGTCCGACCCCCGGACGTGGGGTTGGACACGTCCTTTTTTTTATTTCTTTTTAATTTTTTGGGCCAGCGTCCGGGACCCAGAACGCGTCCGGGCCCCGGACGCGTTTTTAAAAAAAAAAAAAAACAGAAGACGCGGGCCCTGCGGACTGTTCCGCAGAACCCGAGAGCAGGGAAAGAGGGCGGGAGAGGGAGAGAGAGTGAGTGGGAGAGGCATAGAGAGAGAGAGAGAGAGAGAGAGCGAGAGAGAGAGAGAGAGAGAGATATGGTGTTTGTGTGTGTGATGAGTTGTGTGTGTGTGTGTGTGTGAAAATTGTGTGTGGTGATTTGTGTGTGTGTGTGTGTGTGGATATTGTTGATTTGTGTGCATACAGTTGTGTGTGTGTGTGGTGATCTGTGTGTGAGAGACAGAGAGGAAGAGACAGAGAGTGTGAGGGACGGAGAGAGAGAGGATTTGTGTGTGTGCACAGTGTGTGTGTGTGAGTTTAGGATTTAGGTTTAAGGGTGCTTGGGTTTGGGGTTTAGGGCTTAGGGTGGTAGAGAGAGATTGGATTTGCGTGCTTCTGTGTGTGTGTGCGAGAGAGAGAGAGAGAGAGAGAGAGAGAGAGAGAGAGAGAGAGAGAGAGAGAGAGAGAGAGAGAAAAGAAAAGAAAGAAAGCTTTATTAATGTCTTTTCCATGCCAAAAGGCATATAAGACCAAATGGAGTACATGTCAAGTATGTGAAAACCGTGGGAGAGAGAGATATGGCTGCTCGTCCCATTTGGGATGAGGTGGAGGTGATGCCCGACAAACAGTGGCGTTGCCCTTTTTGTCGAAGGCAGTTCACAGGGAACGCCTCTTGGGTTCGAGCACATTTGGGGGGGTTGCGAGTCGGACCCACGGGGGGACGCTACGGGATCAACATTTGTATGGTCATCCTCGCTGCGGAGAGGGCTCGCATTATCGAGACATATTGTGAGCTAGCTACTGAGCCCGATGAGCCGTCCATAGATGCCACAGACTCTATTTCTACTGGTGCACCCACTGCCACCGCCCCTGCCACTGGTACACCCAGCGCCACTGCCCCCACCGTCACATCCGCACCCGCCACCGCCTCCGCCACAGCCACCCGTACCCCCTCCGCCAGTACTCCCCATGGATCCACAGCCTCCACTGCTGCACCTACGCCTCTGCCATCACCGTCAGATCTGCACGGCCCGTCCACATCTTCCACTTCCGCACCTGCACCTATGCCACCACCTCCAGATCCGCATCGTCCATCCACATCCTCTCAGCCATCCACATCCCGAGGCACCAGACAGATGTCCATGCCGGGATCTTTCAGAGAGGGCCAGCACAGAGAGGCCACCAGGACCATAGCACAGATGTTCTATGACGTGAACCTCCCCTTTATCATGGCATCATCCTGCATCTTTCGAGAGGCTATCTCGAAAGTTGCAGTCTGCGGGCCCGGCTACACACCACCCACAGCCCCATAGGACAACTTTGAAGGTTGCAGCAAGAACTGTAATAGATCCTAACACCACAGTAGGGCAAACACTAACTGATCCACCCAACCTTGCCTACTCCCTGATATAGAGTAAGCCCCTCCTAGCCCAGTGTGAGGGCTGGTAGCATGCAACTGCCAAGTGTCGGCCACGTGTCACTGACATGGCCGACTGCACGTCGGGACCCAACTGGGAGCCCTATCCTGCTGACAGGGTCCCTAGACTGTGTTAGGCCCGCCATGGCTATGGACCGTGCTGGGGCACACTACTCACACTGTCTTGCCCAGTTGGTCGTGTACGCTGGACACGACCCTGACTGTGGTATCTGACCTATCTGTGTTCTCTAGGGTTCGGCACTGGTTACGAGCTCGTAACACTCCCTCCCCCTTAAGAACCGTCTTGGTCCTCTAAGACAAAGTCTGGAAAAATCTTGCGAAGGACGCTGCCTCTTTCCCAAGTGGCATTCTCAACAGGCTGATCATTCCACTTAACCAGATATTCTCGGTATAGAGTATGATGAGTCTGCGTCTCTCTACTATCAAGAATCTCCTCTGGTTCATGTGGAGGTTGTTGAGGATCCAATGGGAGAACTAGAACACTGTCCCCTACCAGATTGTTTGATCTGGCTAAGGCTTTTCGTAACTGACTTACATGAAAGACTGGAAAAACCTTACTGCTGTGTGGGAGTTCTAGTTCATAGGTGACCTCGCCTAGTCTCCTACTGATGGTAAAGGGACCACAATACCTTGGAGACAACTTAGCACACACTCCTGATTTGAGGGTTTTAGAGTCAACTGGGACTCTCAAGTAGACTTTCTCACCAGTGGAGAACTGCACATCCCGTCTGTGTGGATCTGCATAATACCTGGCTCGATCCTGGGACTGTCTAATGCTACGCTTAGCATGTTCTATCATCTGGTTTAGGTCCTCTAAAAAGTTTATGGCTGCTTCAACTTTTTCTTGTTTAAACCCTATAGCTGTGGGTGAGCGTGGCTGAAAACCGTACATCAGCATAAATGGGCTGTATCCCGTAGCTGAATGTTTGGTACTGTTGTAAGCAAACTCTAATATCGAGAGATACTCCTCCCAATTAGTCTGCTTCTTGCTGATGTATGCACGAAGCATATCCTCCAGCACTTGATTTACCCTTTCTGTTTGACCGTCCGTCTGTGGATGGTCGGTGGTACTCATATTAAGTTTAGTATGGAGATGATGGAATACTGCCCTCCAAAAATTTCCAGTAAACTTACTGTCCCGGTCGCTGACTATGCCGGAAGGTAGACCGTACAATTTAAATAGCCCGTCCACAAACAACCTTGCTAACTCTGGAGCTCTAACGGTTGTTTTGGTCGGAATAAAATGAGCCATTTTGGTCAGACGGTCAACTGTGACCCATATAGCGTCATTACCCTTTTGGGTTTTAGGCAGGCCTACTATAAAATCCATGGAGATACTCTCCCATTTACCAGCTGGTATTTCTAAGGGATGCAACAACCCTCCTGCCTTTAAACGCTCTGCTTTATTTATTTGACATTTCTGGCAACTGGTTACATATTGGTGGACGTCCTTTTTCATACTGGGCCAGAAAAATTGCCTACGAAGAAGCTCATAGGTCTTCTGTATGCCTGGGTGTCCCGCGCTAGGATTGTCATGACATTCATATAGGACCTGCTGCCTATAATCCTCTGAATTGGGGACACATACTCTATCTCTATAGAGCAAGTACTCATCCTGAATGGAATACTGTTTCCATTTGAATCCTTGAGTCAACTGACCCTCAACCACTGGGGTTTGCTTGGGTAATACAGGCTCAGAATCCTCAACGTCATCTGACGACGTATACTCGGACTCATCATCATCCTCAACGGAAGCTGCCGTATTCTTGGATGAACTGGCACCAGCCCCGGGAACTGGTTCTGGAGTCTGTAACTGTCTGTTCTGGACTGAGTTCCAGATAATAGAGAAGAATGCATCATGCTGGCATTTCCCTCTCAAGGACTCGAGTAACTCATTACGAATCTGAGTAAAACTCAGTTCGTTTATCATAGGCATTCTGCTAAGGGCATCTGCTACTGTATTGAATTTTCCACGTCTATATCTGATAGACATGTCAAACTCTTGCATCAACTCTGCCCAACGAGCTTTCCGACCTCTAAGCTCAGGTTGATTGCAAAGGTATCTGAGACTCTCATGGTCTGTCAGGACCTCAAAGTTGGCACCATACAAATAATGCCTCCAAGTCTTAAGGGCATGGACTATAGAAAAGAGTTCCTTTTCATAGGCACTGTACTTAGTCTGAGCTGGCTCGAGTTTTTCACTCTCGAACGCAACTGGTCGTCCACCCTGAGTTAGCACAGCACCTACTGCAAAGTCGCTAGCATCTGTTTCGACCACAAATGGCTGATTGGGGTCGACGACTTTTAAAAGTGGTGCTATAGCTAAGGCTGTTTTGAGAGCATCAAAGCTCTCCTGTTGTGCGGACTCCCAAATGAACTCCTTTCCCTTCCCCTTAAGAAGATTTGTCATAGGAACTGCTATCTGAGCATATTCCTGGACAAATCGTCTGTAATATCCCGCCAAACCAAGAAAGATCTGAAGTTCCAAAATATTTTGAGGTCTCAGCCAACTGAGTATGGCTTTAACCTTATTTGGGTCCATCTTAATCCCATCTGAAGAGATAATGTGACCCAAATATGCTACTTCTTCAACGAAGAATTCACACTTGGATTGTTTAGCATAAAGCTTATGCTTTCTGAGCAGTCGAAACACCTTTCTGAGGTGTTTTAGATGCTCCTTCCTCGTTTTGCTGTAGACGAGGATGTCATCTAAAAATACGACTACAAACTTACCCAAGTATGGTCTGAGGACACTGTTCATCAAGGTCATAAAGGTAGCTGGAGCATTTGTGAGCCCAAATGGCATCACCTTAAACTCATAATGACCGTGACGAGTCCTAAAAGCTGTTTTCGAGACATCTTCCGATTTTATACGGACTTGATGATATCCCGATCTGAGGTCTATTTTGCTGAAAAACTTAGCCCCGTTGAGTTGATCAAACAATTCGTCTGCCCGAGGCATAGGGTATTTATTCTTAATTGTGACTTTATTGAGGGCTCTGTAATCTACGCAAAGACGCATAGACCCCTCTTTCTTTTTCACCAATAGGACTGGTGAGGCCCATGGTGAACTACTGGTCTGAATTTGGCCTTTCCCAAGATAGTCTGTTAACTGCCTAGTTATTTCTTCATCCTCTGTTCGGCTGACCCGATACGGAGGTTTAGAAACAGGTGCTGTACCTGGTACTAGGTTTATTACATGATCTACCTCTCTGCTAGGTGGTAAACCATGTGGCAAATCTTCAGGAAAAACATCTTTAAATTTAGACAATAAAGTTTCTAATTTACTGATTTTCTGCTGAATAGAACTGGAAATAGAAACTTCAGGAATAAACTGAAAGTCACATAAGAATACCTGATGGTCTTCGTCTCCGATTAGCCGACAGAGTTCTGAACTGCAGACCATAGGGCTGTTGGGAACATCATGCTCCCCATGCAACTGGATCTCTCGGCCTTTATGCTGAAAGCTGAGGGTGTTCTCCTGATAGTTTCTGTGGAGGGAAGGTCCTAAACTGTAGAGCCAATCTCTCCCGAGAACAATGTCTGTTCGATCCAGGTGCATTATCTGAAAGTTTATTTCATCTTGGTACCCCTGAATACCAAGATTTAACTTACTTACCATAGTTTCCCATATTTTTTTATCTTCACCCTTAGCTAATGAAACTATGTACCTATGCTGACTAGGTACTTCTGGTAGTTTAAGCTTTTTAACCAGGGTGTGGTTGATGAAATTATGGGTTGCCCCATCATCAACCATGACTCTTACTGACTGGTTACCAACTTTCCCATGCATACGTACTAGGTCATGCGGCCCAAAGCTGAAGGGTCTCGCTAGCATTGCAGAGGTCAGCTGGCAACAGTGTTCATGATCTTCATGATACACTTTGATCTCGGAAGCTGCCTGAGTCACTGGGGGAAACATACAGTCTGAACAAGATGAACTTGTTTTTTATCTTTCTTATCTTTTTTAGTGAAAGGCCCCTTGGGACACTGTCTGACTGTGTGTCCCTTGCCCATACACACAAAGCACAAACGTTCTTGTTTGGCTTTCTCAAAATCATCTGGTTTTAAGGGCTGTATGAGTGAAGGGCGTTTCTGAGGAGCTTCACTTTTAAATTTGTCTTCTTTCTTTCTTTTTAAAAATTTCTTTTTAAATTGAAAGTCTTTCTGAGAAGGCTGCTCAGAAAGTGGCTGTTGTCTCGCCTTCCATTGAATCATCATAGATTTGAGCATATCTGAGAGCTTTCTCAAGGGTAGCAGGCGAGTTTCTCTGGACCTCTACTTTATATTCATCTTTGAGGCCACGGACAAATCCCCTGATTTTCTGATAGTCATCCATATTTTTAATCTTTAAAATTGCTTCTCGATACTGCGAGAAGATATATTGGATGAGGGATTTATCCATTACTGTTCTTTCCCAGGCTTCCCAGGCTCTATCCAGTTCATTTTCTGGTAGAAATTCTCTTAGGAAAGCTTCTTCAAAAGCTTTCCATGGCCGGGGAGTCTGCCCAGTCTCCTGGAGATTTAACCACCACTTATAGGCCATAGGCCCTAAGGAAAGACTGGCCTCAATTGCTTGCAAATGGTCAGGGGTCTGTTTAAGAGCATGAATGTTCTTCCATTTGCTGAGGAAGGTTTGTAGAATATCTGCATTTAAATCTTTAAAAACACTGGGGTGAGACCGTAAAGTCTCACCCAAAACTGATGGAAGTGGAGAAGGGGATAACTGAGAAGTGGAGGGAAGGCTTCCTTTTGCGGAACTCAAAATTAAGTTTTTGAGTTCAGCGAACGAGTCGTCCACACTGGACTTGAAATTGGCTAATGCCAACTTCAGTTCATCCACTTCTGTTACCAATTGGAGAAATTGCTCCTTGGTAACCAGTTCGTCAAGTTCTTCGGCGAACTGTTTTTGTTCTTCCACTTCCATGTGTTCCTTCCCTTTCCTGTAAGCCAAGGCTTCTGTTTCAAGTTCGTCGAAGCCTCTCTCCTGGGGTTGATCAGGTCCATGAGGAGTGGTCATTTTCGGAACTGAAAGAGAGGTACCTTAACTTCTGATGAAAAAAAGTCAAAAGACTAATTTACAACTGTACAAGGTAAAGGAAAGATAACTTAGCTGTTTCTGAGGACTGTACTTCCAAAGAAATTACGAAGAAGAACCCTCTCAGCTCTTTTACCCACGATTTCAGACCTGCTGTCCCGGAAAATCCCAGCTTGAAGCTTCAAAATGGCGTCCAAATTTCCGGTTCCTTGAGTATAGTAGCTCGCTGATCTGATTGCTTCTGAAATGGTTTCTAAAAATCAGATTTGAAGCCAAGATTCACTTCTGAATTCTGAAAATTTCAGAACACTGTACTCGCTGTCTGACTGAGGTCCAATTTCTCAGAAAACTTTGGTTTGAAGCCCCAAAAATGCAAATACTTTGGTACTCCTCTACCCTCGCTGACTGGACAGCTATTTGATGGCTCCAAAAACTTCTGATTTAAGGCTCAAAGCCCACTTGCTTCTCTGATTTAGCTTCAGATAGTAGGTCGCTGATCTGAGGGCTTCGGTAGGTGTCCAACTTCAGATGTCTGAGCTTCAATTTGAAGGATGAAGTCTACAATCAGCTCGCGATGGTCTTCTCAGACCCTGCCTACCTTCCTCTGTCCAAAACCCGCTCAACAGTTTCAGTTTGGCACTTGAAAATCGAGATTTAAGCACTCTTCTGACAACGCTGGTTCTGGCCCAAACTTCTGATTTCTATTTCCTCTAAAATCTAAGAATTACCCTCTGAAAACGAAGGATAAATAGCTGTTTTCTACAGCGATGGATCTGTTTCAGAAATCTAGCTCATATTCCCACTTAAAGGAAGATGATTCAATGGAGATTTTCGCGGTAGAAAGCTACTCCTCCAGCACTGGATCTGTCTCTCCTGTTTACCAAAGTTTTTAAGAGATTCTGAGCACCTTCTCCCTGCTGCTACTTAGCTCCCTAGGATGGAGATGGCTCTGATACCAGTGTAATAGATCCTAACACCACAGTAGGGCAAACACTAATTGATCCACCCAACCTTGCCTACTCCCTGATATAGAGTAAGCCCCTCCTAGCCCAGTGTGAGGGCTGGTAGCATGCAACTGCCAAGTGTCGGCCACGTGTCACTGACATGGCCGACTGCACGTCGGGACCCAACTGGGAGCCCTATCCTGCTGACAGGGTCCCTAGACTGTGTTAGGCCCGCCATGGCTATGGACCGTGCTGGGGCACACTACTCACACTGTCTTGCCCAGTTGGTCGTGTACGCTGGACACGACCCTGACTGTGGTATCTGACCTATCTGTGTTCTCTAGGGTTCGGCACTGGTTACGAGCTCGTAACAAGAACCCTGTAGGTCTGGTCAGCAAGTGGTCAGAACCACTTGTCCAGATCCGCGCTCATGTTATAGGTCCGCTCAGATTCGTAGATCCTTTCAATAAGTACAGGATCTGATAGATTGTATTTCGGCTCCACCACATCAGCTATAGCTAAGGAAACTTTCTTGGTGACCCATTGAGGGGCCAGAGCCTCTAATCCGGAAAGCTCACGAAGGGCCCCACTGAAAAGACAAATCCGATCCTTTGTCAAAGGAGCTGAGGTCTTTGTTTCCGCTGCTTCCTTATTACACTCAGGATCTCTCGCTTGTGTTGGTGAAATACCACACAATTTGCGCGCCTCCTGTTGCCTCCTTCCCCCGAGAGAGAGAGAGAGAGAGAGAGAGAGAGAGAGAGAGAGAGAGAGAGAGAGAGAGAGAGAGAGAGAGAGAGAGAGAGAGCAACACATTTGCATCTCATTCATAACATATGCATCATGTTCAACCATTTAACATAACATGCTAAACCTGACACCCTAACAAATGGCACAGTTAACATAACACCCTAAACCCTAACAAATCATCCTAAACCCACAACCCCACAGCCATAACCATCAAAACAAGCCACAAGCATAATCGTCATAACCACATCCATAAACATCATCAACCCCACCCCACGTCCTCATTGTGTCGTAGGCATTGCACCATAGGTATGTGCAGATTCAACATCAAAGTTGCACTTGTGTAGCATACACTTAAACCTACGTAGAATGTATTAATGGTCCAGGAATACAGTCCACTGGTTCATGAAGCGGGTACGTACCCAAGGGACCGAGCTTGGCTCGATTCGGGTATCGTCCGGTCAAAATGGCCGTTCGACGGGTTAGAAACGCAATTAGGTCAGTCAAAATGGACTAGTTTTGCAGCTCTCTGTCCGACGGTCCCGTTTCTCCAAACGGGATCCGTTTAAGGTGTCGTCCGTTTCGGCTAGCGGACAACCTCGATAGGAACCTGTCGGAACAGACAAGACGAGGAAACGACCGCCGAAGAACCTAGAACGTCCGTCCGAAGTTCGACGTTGAACAGGACTTCAAGGACACTTCGCGAGGGACGGGACCTGAAAACATTTGGAATCGACAAAATGGCCAGTCCACGGTTTAGGGTTCCCGATACGAACTCAAACGACCGAGCCTAGCCCGATTCAAGTGTCGTTCGGTCAAAATGGCCCTTCGACGGGACAGACACGCAATTAGGTCACGCGAAATGGACTAGTTTTGCAGCTTTCTGTCCGACGCTCCCGTTTCTGCAAACGGGATCCGTTTCGGCCAGCGGACAACCTCGACAGGAACCTGTGGTAGCAGACGGGACGAGGACCGGACGGACGACAGGCCCAGTACGTCCTTCCGAAGTTCGTCGTCAAACAGGGCTTCGGGGACACTTTGCCGGGATGGGACTTGAAAACATTCGGAATTGACAAAATGGTCCAGGAATACAATCAAACGATTCGTGACCCCGATACAATCTCAAGGGACCGAGCCTGGCTCGATTCGGGTGTCGTCTGGTCAAAATGGCCGTTCGACGGGACAAAATCGTGGTGATATGGCAAGATTCGGGAACACGTACTGGCGTCAGAACCACTTCGACCATCTCCATGCACTAGATAGACATTTTTGACCATTGCTTTCTTACAAAGCTTCCTAGCCAAACATCCAGATGAAAGGGTATTGATCATTGTCTGATCTAGGCTGCTTCCTTGGGTGTCTGAATTCAAGAAATGCCTATTGAAGCCCATAAAATTTCCTTTCAAACTGTGTTCTTATTGCAAAACATGCTTTAACTGACTTTCACTCACACCGTCCTTGTCATATACCAAGTGACTTCAATGCTTCTGGCACACTTCAGACTTATGGAAGAGCTGGAACTTTCTTCCTGGCTAACTGAAGGCTTGTACTCCTCGTCATCATCAGAATTTGCTCAACAATATCTTTGGTATCCTCCTTTTGGTCGTTTGTTCCCCAAACCCTAAACCCCAAACCAAACAAAAGGCCAACATTTTAGCGCGTTTGGAGGTGTTTGTGTGATGTGCGTCCCCCCGATTCCGTAGCGCGTTGAAAACAACTGCAACAAAACTGCTGCTAATAGTGGTGAATGGTCGTTAGAACCGTGCCATTCACTACAGGGAGTGAATGGTCACCAGAAGAGTGGATGGTCATCATAACTGTGTCGTTCACTACAGGGAACCAGAAGACCTACTGGCTGGCCCGACGACGAGGGACCCTTTCCCGGACCATGGCCAGTTGTTCTGCGGTGAAGTTAATTCCAATTCGCTGCATTTCCTCGCCCTCGCCAGCTGGGGCAGGGGGGAGCAGGTCCGAGGACCGTGAGGGCACGTAGCTGCAGCTCCGGTAGTCGCCCCATTATTTCTCGTTGGCTCTCGTGAAATTCTGCTTCTTGCTTCCATTCGTTGTGTCGGCGGACATCTACCAGGACATGCTTCGACTAGTTGCCCACGTGACGTTGTACCACCCCAAACCCTAAATCTATCTCATCACATAGGCCATGGTACTGTGTAGAATGCATCAATGGTCCGGGAACAGGCCACAGGTTCGTGATCCCAATACGAACCCAAGGGATCGAGCCTGGCTCGATTCGGGTATCGTTCGGTCAAAATGGCCCTTCGATTGGAGAGAAGCGCAATTAGGTCATCGAAATGGACTAGTTTTGCAACTCTCTGTCCGACGGCCCCATTTCTCCAAACGGGATCCGTTTCGGGTGCCGTCTGTTTCGGCCAGTGGACAACCTCGATATGGACCTGTGGGAACAAACAGGACGAGGAAACGACCGACGGTTGGCCCGCAACGTCCGTCCAAAGTTCGACGTTAAACAGGGCTTCAAGGACACTTTGTCCGGTCTGGACCTGAAAACTGGGAGGTGTTTCGGAGCCCCCATGCTGGTACGCAAAATTTCTACATCGTATTGTAGCGTGTTGAAGTAGTGCCATAAGTAATTAGTAAGCTGTTGAAGTTCATCTGGGGAGAAACCGATCTCATCAACCGAGTCACAGTAGTGTATAGGTCTTGTGGTTTTCTGTAGTGAATGACACAATTTTGCATTAGTTAGTAAGCTGTTGAAGTTCATCCGGGGGGAACCGATCTCATCATATAAGTCTACACAGTAGTGTGTCGGTCTTGTGGTTTCCTGTCTTGAGAGCTTGTCACTCTTCTGGTGAGCCCTAATTTCCCCCAAAGACTTCTGGTCCTGAGAGCTTGTCACTCTTCTGGTGAGCGTTCACCTCTCCCCAATCCTCTGGTGAGCATTCACTTCTTTGAGACAGTCACTGATGCACCCTAAACCCTAAACCAGTAATATGTTTGCCATACAAACCATCATCTTCACTCGAAACCACTCTCAGATCTTTCTTTGCCGCTTTTTTGGAGCTTAGTTCCCAATGAAAGTTTGTAATAATTTATGAACTGCTCATTAGTCATTGTTGTTTAGTAATATCTTAGTTATGAGAGGCATGGCCCAATGGTTAGGTCTGTTGCAAATTTTTTTGGTACCGTTTTCCTATTTTTTAACAGGAGGGGGCAGGTGGGTGCAAGACAGCCTCTAATAATTAATTCCGGGGGAAAAACAAGGGCCATAAATTGCTTTTATTTTGCTTTTGGGATGGGGGACAGCGTGGGCAGGTGCCTGTATTTTTTTTTTCTTTTGGAAAAAAAAAAATTGAAAAAATTGGACGCGTCCGGACGCGGACGCCATCCGCTTCCTTAGCATCAGACATCCATCATTCTGAAAATCTATTGATTTGAAATAAGATCCATGATTCAACTAGTGATTTTTTTGGTTGATTGTTTGATATTCCTGATATACGTCCGGACGCGCGTCCGCATCCGCGTCCGCCATCTGCTTCCTTAGCATCAGACATCCATCATTCTGAAAATCTATTGATTTGAAATAAGATCCATGATTCAACTAGTGATTTTTTGGGTTGATTGTTTGATATTCCTGATATACGTTTGTTAATAGGGAAATTTAGATAAGATATTTGTGAACTGGGAAGTTGGACTACATTGTTAACAAATTCTGGATATAATAGTTTTTGAAATTCTATGGACAGATTTTATGAGATTTTTTTTGTACCCTAGACTAAAAAATGTATAACAAGTATCCATACATTCAAAACAAAAACTTGCATTCATAAGTTAATACGTGCCGTTTGCCATTTTTAATATGTAAGTGGGAAAGTCCATAAAGATGCAAATGGCTGATTTGGTTGTACAAAGGGATGCTTACTGATTTTGAATAAAAAAATAAAACAGAATTTTGCAGAGTAGAGTTGGAATTGATGAGAAGCTTTTTCTAGAAACAAGTCAGGCCAGTTTCTATTTGCTGTTTCCAAAAGATGATTAAATTTGCCCTGCTTTTGCATGGCTAATTTCATCGTTGGTTTGGAGTTTTGAATGTTTTGCAAAAGTTTACTGCTCAAAAGTTTACTACAAAATCTATGGGATTGTCTGTATGAAAGTGATGAAATTTCCAGTGGAGACAACCAACTTTAACAATATAACTCAAACTGGAGTGTCTCTGGGTCGCTTAATGCACAAAATGCACATCCAATCTACACAGGAAAAAGGAGATAACTTTTGAAAAGACTACATCCTGCTGAAGAATTTGAGTTTTTTGAGCAATCATTTATTTGATATCTCTCGAATGTCACTCATGCCAAATAAGAATCTGGTCCTCAGATGGCAGTATGTGTGTTAGATCTGGTTGGTTGTTCTAAGTAACAGAATATATTTCTGAACAGATGGATCTTGAGCTCATCACGCACTCTCAAGTCTCCAGTTGCTCCAGTGAATGGATGAGTTATAGACTGTGCTATTAGATACATTAATGGAGCTCGATCTGTATGTACTGAATGCTATTTTGCTTCTTTTTCATTTTGAGAGCTTTCATCTTTAAGTGGGAGTGATTTGTCACACATAGAAGTCAATATTTTTTATGTTCCTGTCTATATCTTGCAGAAAAATGCATCCATTTTTTTCCATACTTATGGTTACAAGCGTTTGACCTGTTGTAAAACTGTTCATTGAATATTTTGAAATTAGCAAAGAATAAGAATCTTATGTTTTGTCTCTGTATTTAATTCCTGTTTACTTGATGTCCATTTGCTAAACATGTTGCTGTTTCTAACTTTTCTTGACATGCTTCATTGTGCAGGCATTATATGTAATGAACCCAAACAAATTTCGAGCTTGTGAGTTCCTCATTCGCTTCCATGAGCAACAACGAGGTGACAAGATAATAGTTTTTGCTGACAATCTCTTTGCTTTACGAGAGTACGCCACCAAGCTTAAGAAGCCCTTTATTTATGGTCCTACCAGGTATGGTTAGGTTTCCTTATAGAGAGATTACTAGGTTGAAACAAAAGAAGTAAAATGCGAGTAAAAAGCTGCTTTGCCATTCTTCCCTTTCCTTTTGTGCCCTGAGTCCTGACAAATGCCCTACTTGTTTGACTTAGCGGTGGCCTTAATTGGAATCAAAGCTAGTATTTATCTTTGCGTTGTGGGGTTGTATGAAAATTGTTCTTAATAAGATTTCAAAGTGAACTCAGTTTAATATTTGATGTTATTGCTTGTGATTTAGCCATAATGAAAGGACAAAGATATTGTATGCTTTTAAGCACAGCCCCGACGTTAATACAGTCTTCCTGTCAAAGGTAAGCCTTCATGTTTTTTTTTGAGGTAGGATTCATTTGATATTTCATGCACTTATGAGTAATCTTAGTCCCGTGTGGCCACCTTTGACTTTATATTCTAAAAGCACTTCATTTATGGTCTACTTGGTGCTGATTGTGATTCAGTCAACATACCACTTAGATCTGGGAATTGGCCTTGGGTCTGATGCATCAATTCACTTGCATTCTCCTTTTGCATAAATCTGGAGGAACTCAATTCTTCTTTCTCCACTTAATAATTCACATGCCTATTGTGCTATTGAACCCTGAAGTACAGAACTTCAACAAGATGAGAACCTGCAGTCATGATCCGGGTCTTGACATTGATGTACCGTATCTATTTAACTACGATGAGACCAAACTTTCCATATGATTGTTACAAGACTTGCAGCTTCATCAAGTTTGACCTACTATATTGCGTTCTAACAATTAAGGTCTACACTCTATAGAGCTAGCCAAATCATGAAAGAGCAAAGCACATCAAGGGTGACCATCTTTTGATTATAGAGAAGGTAGAAAATGATGAATTTGAGCTCAAATATTGCGACACTACCAGCCAGATTGTGGGCATGTTCATGGAGGAGCTCAATGGAAAAAGAAATATGAAAAGTTTGGAAGTCTACTAAGTATCACGGTAAACAAAATGGCTCAGAGAATCTAATGTGTATTATGGACCTCCAAGTCAGGTACTTCATGTCCCATGGATTAAATATAAGTCAAGGTTCCCAAAGCATTAATGGAATAGGCTTGAAAGTACACAGATATTAGCAGTCTCAAAGTTAGGTCAAACATGGATGTGGAAGTCTTATTTAATAAGCTGATGTTAGTATAGAAGGCACCAAATTTGAGGTGCCAGTTATCTAACATGTGGCACATGGGGCTTTTAATCCCATAATGTACATGAATAGGGCCCAAAGCTCAGATAGAAGTCTGGCGTTAGTCGACAATGGACATGCTATGAGATAGTCTAGCACTTGGAAGATCGTGCTTTGAAGTTTGTTATTGGTTTTGTACTTGCTCCAAAATATGCTATAGCCATTCCCATTGACAGCAGTGAAAAATTGTCTATGGATGAAGAATCGCTTGACAGGAGGCAATCAGGGCGCTGGAGTTGAGTACTATGGTGAAAATGAGCTGAGCTGTAAGGGTACAGAGATGCAGATTGAGCTGGGGTTGATTGAAGATTGACATCAGGGATGTATTTAACCTGGGTTGAGGAGCTATTTCATGGCACAGTAAGGCGCAACTAGTGATAGCAGTTTTGTTGGTGGAGATACTGATGGCAAAAGCAGTGTGCAGAGCTATCTGGCCGAGAAGAATCCTCAAAGATGTGCAACTGAAGCAGTTGATATTGGCAATTCTCTCTTGTGACTTTCAAAGTGACATTCAGCTAAAAGAACCTGGTTCATGATGCCCGCCGGACAAAGTATATTGAAGTGAATCAGCATTTCAATTAGAGAGAAAGTGCAGATTAGTGACATGAAGCTAGTGCATAATGACAGCAACAACTAAGTTGTTGGCACCTTTATCAAAACTCTCAGTAAGTTTGAAAACCATAGAAGTTTGTCAGGACTCAGGTGTCATAGAAAACAATAAAGCTTGTGGCGGGTGTGTGTGTGTGTGGTTAGAACGTAATGTCTGTTCCCAAATCCCTATGGTTTGTTTCATAGTTGCACCGAAACGCGATTCTGGGGCTGAGCGTTTCGGAAATCGCGTTTCTGAGAAACGCGATTCTCAGCCCAGAATCGTTCATTAAAAAAAATAATAAATAATTTTTTTTGAACACCTCTTCACGGCCAGAATCGTGCCAGCCGTGGAGGTGTTAAATTTTTTTGTTTTGAGCTGTAGGCATCGGATCTTGGCGTGTGGATAGTCGACAGGCATCTACTCAGCGATATGGAGGTGGTGTGCACGGTGCCAGGGGGATCCGAGCTTCGTGGAGATCGAAACGATCAGTTTTCGATTTTTGGTAAGTGTAGGCTTGTTTTTTTGCAAGTGTTGACATTGAGCTGTAGGCAACCAAATCAAGCGCAGTTTGGCTCTAGACCACCTTTCTTCATGCCCACGGTGATTCCTACGGGGTCAGTTTCAACCATTACGGCGCACCTTGCGAGATTTGAACACCACAATCCAAATGCTTGTTTTTTTTTGCCATTTTCAGAAAATTCAGGTGGTGTCTGAGCCTAGAATGCATTTCCACATGCCCGCACAGACTCCTGTGACCTCCGTTTTGCCCGTCTACGTTCGTAGCACAAATTTCAATTTTCTTGCCCTAATTCCATGTTTTTTAGGGTTTAGGGTTAGAGCATCGTGCAAGCATTTGCCAGTAGTGTGGTTTAGGCCTGCACTGGACTCATAGACGCCTGCAAGGACTCCCATGCTAGCGTCAGTCGCCCGTTTTCGCTCGCACTGGAATTATTCTATCCCTCGCCCTGTCTCGTGTGTTTTTTGGCAGTTGCTATGATCTTGCTAGAATCAATCTGACGCGTGCTCGGATGTGTTCAGCTCTGTTTTAGGCTGGTAATGTTTTTCAATGCAGTGTGTTTTCTTCTACTGAACGGTTGTTTGCTTGTTTTTGTTCGCAGGTTTGATCTCGTGTGGACACGATGCCGGTGCAGGGCCGAGGCCCTTGGGGCGAGGTTGAGCTTACTGAGGGGGATGTGGCTACACACCATGGCTCGGGAGTCCGTAGATGGAGATGCTTGCATTGTGGTGGTCTCTTCACAGGATCACTTACCAGGGTTAGGGCTCACTTACTGAGGGTCAGAGGGCCGGGTGGGCGGGCATTGGGCATATCTGATTGCCCCAGGATTTCCGATGAGGAGAGACAAAGCTTGTCTATTACGTACGGGCACGGTGCTGCATCACAGGTTTCTGGACAGGGACAGGGACAGGGACAGAGACAGGGTGCTGCATCACAGGTTTCTGGACAGGGACAGGGGGCAGGAGCAGCTGCAGGTTCACAGACAGGGGTCATGGGTATGTTGGCACGGCCTACTACGGGTGCAGAGCCTAGTACAACACGTTCTTGGCAGGGTTTAGGTGCAGTGCATGGTCCAGGCGGTGCCACTCCAGTTCCACCCGCAGCAGCAGGGCTTACTTCAGAGGGGAGAGCGTCACATGAGCAGGTTGGATCAGCAGCAGCGGGTCCTTCTCGTCCCTCCTCTTCTTTGGCGGC
The DNA here is from genome assembly GCA_029204225.1 of Diphasiastrum complanatum. Taxonomy (NCBI): domain Eukaryota; kingdom Viridiplantae; phylum Streptophyta; class Lycopodiopsida; order Lycopodiales; family Lycopodiaceae; genus Diphasiastrum; species Diphasiastrum complanatum. The sequence continues at coordinate 27,107,725 of CM055114.1, forward strand.
AGATGCAGCACATGGTTCGACAGGTCCTCCCAGAGAGAGTGATACACCCACAGATCAGCCATCCGGTTCGCGTGTTAGACCACGAGCGCCATGTGCACAGCACATAGAGGTTAGGCCCAGACAACAGACCCTTGATCAATGCGGGTGGCAGAGAGAGCAGCATGCTCGGTGCACTCGACTTGCTGGCCAGTTCTTTTACGAGTGCGGCATTTCCTTTGCTGTTGCTGACACTTGGGTGTTCAGAGAGTTTTGCGCACAAATGGCAGCCGTGGATGCTACATGGACGCCTCCCAGACGAGAGGCATTGCGAGGCAGGATGCTTCGTCAGGAGGAGGAGACCATTACGCGGGAGCTGAGTTCCATTCGCTCAGCTTGGCAGATGTAAGTACTTTGTTTTCAAAACCCATTGCATGCGTTTAGGGTTGACTCGTGGCGCAATTTTTGCATTCGGCTAATGGGTGTTTTGTGGCAGGTATGGATGCACGATATTGAGTGATGGATGGACCGACATTCGTCGGCGATCCGGCATCAATGTCTTGGTTTCTTGCCCGCTTGGCACAGTATTCCTACGTGGCGTGGATGCCACTCGAGGTGGTGACCCCATCACAGCCGATTTTATATGGGAGGTTATCAGAGATGTTATTGTTGACATTGGAGTAGAGCATGTGGTTCAAGTTGTCACGGACAACGCTTCGAACTGCAAGTAGATGGGAGAGATTATGACGAGGGAGCACCCCAGCATTGTGTGGACACCTTGTGCTGCGCATTGTATAGACTTGCTCATCCATGACCTCTGTGCACTTCCATGGATCAGAGAGGTATTGGTTTCTCCATTTGCTATGCTATCTTGATTGACGCTTGCTCCATGCTGCTAAACACATCTCAACTACTGTCTAAATTTTTCACTAGATGTCTGTGTTGCAGGTCACTTCTACGGCCATGCGCCTGGTCACTTTTGTTACCAGGAAGAGGCTTGTGCTGGCCCTATTTAGCACCTTCTCGCACCTGAACCTGAAGAAGCCAGCACCCACATGTTGAAGAGTAATGCCTATTTTACCCCTTTTGGCTAAGCATTAGTTAAGTTGTACATAACTCATGGGGCATGTTTTAATTAAATGCATGACCCCCCCTTTTTGTTAAGTTATGTAAATTAGTGCAAGTGGCCCACTTGGCCAAGTAGCTCACTCCCATGGTTGACACCTAGACTTTCCATGCATGTAAAGGAGGTGCTTGCCTCACAAGGGATTTGGAGGACCCACGCCCTCCTCTCTCTTACTAGCAATTCATTTCTTCTTGAGACTTTTGAGTTTGTGAGATGCTCATGCAATTCTCCTTGTGAGTGATATTTCCATAGCCAAGTTTTCTCAAGCTTTCATAGTTGATCTAGCATCTGAGTTAAGATACTCCATAGCTAGGTCTTGTAATTCTTCATGGTATCAGAGCAGGTTGTCTAGCCTGTGAGTCTGAGAGTGAGAGAAACTTCAGTGCTTAGATTCTTGAGAAGATTCTTATCTTCTACAAGCACCTCAATCTTGAAAGAGGGAGCATTTGATCTACAGGTGTCAGATCAGGTGGAGTCTTGCACTGTTGGTGAGCTATTGGCAAGGGGAGTGGGATGATCCAAAAACTTTCTAAATCTGGCTAAGTTTTGGAGAGTTTTTCTGGAGGAGCTTACACAAAAGTAGGGCGCACTTTCTGTAGGGGCTTCTGGTTTCTGTTCCAGTGGAGCCTAGTGCTTGTGCTAGTGAGGCCACACCAAGTGGCAAAGACAAAAGCAGGAGCTGAAGGGTTGCCTTGAAGTGGCTACATACCCTAGTTTGGGGTTAAACCCTTGTTGCTGGAAGCTGTTCTTTTCTGATCTCTTTCAAGTTGAGCTTCTGTTTTAAGCACAGATTTTAGCATGGCAAGTCTTGGGGAGAGTTTGCTGGGTGAATCTAGCAAACTAGATGGCACAAACTACAGAGTGTGGAAGTTCAAGATAGCCAATATCTTGATGGATAAGAATTGCTGGGAGGTCATGACAGGTACAGAATCAATCTTTCTGTCAAGGACAATATTATTCCTCACATTTGCAATGCAAGGGATGCAGCTGATGCTTGGACAATTCTGAAGTCTATGTTTGAAACAGTGGATTCAGCCAAGCTGGTGTATTTGCAAAACAGGTTACATACTCTCAAGATGGAAGCAGGTGCAACAATTGGTGATCATATTACAAAGGTCAAGGACCTATTGGATCAGCTTGCTTCAGTTGGAGAGAAAGTAAGTGACAGGAGTATTGTTCCCATAGTCTTGAACAGCTTGTCATTCAACTATCAAGACTATGTGATGTCCCTTTCTGCTAGGGAGAAACTCCCAACCTTTGGGGAGTTATGTGGTCTTCTTTTACAGGAGGAGATGAGAAGGAAGAATCTTTCTGAAAGGGAAGATAATCCAGAGCTTGCATTTGCTTCTAAGAAGAAGCAAAACTTTCAGAAGAAAGGCAAAGGCAAAAAGAAGAACTCAAAGCAAAGCTTGGAGCAGCAGGTGTCCAAGTTACAGGTTGGAGAGGAGTCAAGCACCAATTCCTCATCTACACCCAAGAGGAAGGGCAACTGCAACTATTGTGGTAAGTATGGGCATTTTGCTTTTGAATGCAGGAAGAAGCAAAGTGATCAGAAGAAGGGAAAGAACCAGCAGAGTCACTTTGTTGACAAAGTTGCAGAGGAGGAGCAATCTGGTGTGCTTGAGCTATTCACCGCAGCCCTATCATCTGAATCCACATTTGGTGGATGGTACATTGATTCTGGAGCCTCAAAGCACATGACACCTCATAGAGATTGGTTCAGCACCTATGAGGAGACAGAAGATAGCCAGCATGTTTGCCTTGGAGATAATTCTACACGTATGGTGAGGGGCAAAGGTACAGTTGCAATACAGCTATCATCAGGTGAGGTGAAGGAAATTAAAAGTGTGTTGCATGTACCAGGGTTGGCTAAGAACTTGTTATCTGTTGGTGCCATTACCAAACAGAACATGGTGGTAGAGTTTAATGATTCTAAATGTTTGGTAAAAGACAAAGAGAAGAACTTCAAAGTGGTAGCCAAGGGAATGCAAGAAGGAGGTCTTTACAAGCTTTTCACAACCATTCCTAGCCAAGAGGCCTTGTCTGCAAGAGATACTAATCGGGACAAGCTTTGGCATGAGAGATATGGTCATTTGAGTTACAAAAGTTTGCAAGTTTTGAACAGGCACAAAATGGTAGTAGATCTTCCTAGCATTAAGTCTTCTTCAGATACATGTGAGGCTTGTGCATTAGGGAAGCAACAGAGGAAAAAGTTTCCAAAGGAGAAAGCTACCAGGGCCAAGGGCATTCTTGAACTTGTGCATTCAGATTTATGTGGTCCCATGCAGGTCAAATCAGCAGGGGGGGCATACTATCTCATGACCTTCGTAGATGATTTCTCTCGGAAGGTATGTGTCTATTTTCTGAAACTGAAATCTGAAGCGTTCAAATACTTCAAACAGTGGAAAGCTATGGTGGAAAACCACACAGGAAAGAGGTTAAAGACTCTCAGGTCAGATAAGGGTGGTGAGTATATTTTTGATGAGTTCAAAGATCTTTGCAAAGCATGTGGGATAAAGAGACAGTTTACTGCTCCACATACACCGCAGCAAAACGGCGTGGCTGAGCGGAAAAACAGGTCTATAGTTGAGTGTGCGAGGAGCATGCTCAAGGCAAAGGGGTTGCAAATTCTTTTTGGGCAGAAGCGGTAGCAACTGCTGTTTTTCTATTGAATAGAAGTCCAACCAAAGCAGTTGAAGGAATCACGCCAGAAGAGGCATATAGTGGCAAGAAGCCCAAAGTGGGCAGCCTTCGAGTATTTCGGTGTACAGCATATGCACATATACCAAAGGACTTGCGGAAGAAACTTGATGCAAAATCCGTAAAGTGTGTCTTTCTTGGGTATAGTGAAGGTGAGAAAGCTTATGTGCTATATGATCTCGAAAACAGGAGGAAGATCCTAAGTCGAGATGTCATCTTTGATGAAGAGCATGCACCCAAGATACAGGAGCAGGAGAAGGAAGGAATTACTGAGTTCATACCCTTGATTGATTCCACGGATGAGGATCCTAGTCAAGAGTCCTGTAAGCCTCAAGTGCAGGAGCAACAACAGGAAATCGAACCTACTAGTTCGAGACCTCTTTTTGGCCAAGTACCAGAAGCAGAAGTTGGGGACAAACGGAAGACTAAAACAGTACCATGGGATACGTGGTCACCATCCACATCACCTACTGCTAGGAAGAAGCTACCTAGGTGGTATTGGGAAACAATCAAAGAAGGTCAAATGATTGAAGAAGGAGAGAGCAGTGAACAGGGTGTCAGAAGATCTCTTAGGTCTCATGAGAGACAAGAGACTAACTTTGCTCTTATGTCCACTATATAGAATGCAGATGAGCCACAATTCTTTCACGAAGCCGTGAGAGAAAAGGTATGGCAACATGCCATGCAGGAGGAGTACGACTCCATTGTCAAGAATGACACATGGGAGCTCACTACATTGCCAGAAGGGAAGCAACCAATAGGTTGCAAGTGGGTCTATAAGACCAAGTTTCATGCCAATGGAACAGTGGACAAGTACAAGGCAAGGTTGGTGGCGAAAGGCTATGCTCAGCAAGAGGGGCTAGACTATGATGAGACATTCGCACCTGTTGCTAAAATGACATCTATCAGGACCGTCTTGGCTATAGCCTCATATTTTGATTGGGATGTCCATCAAATGGATGTCAAGAGTGCCTTTCTTAATGGGCACCTACAGGAGGAGGTTTACATGGAACAACCGCAGGGATTTGAAATAACAGGCAAGGAGAATCTGGTTTGCAGGCTTAGGAAAGCCTTGTATGGGCTCAAACAGGCGCCAAGGGCTTGGTATAGCCGAATTGATGAGTACTTTGCAAGGCAAGGGTTTGAGAAGAGTAAGTCTGATTGCAATCTTTATGTCTTCAGGGAAGGAGAAGACTTTGTGGTTGTTGTGCTCTATGTGGATGATCTACTCATCACGGGAAGCAATAAGAAGCTTATTGCTTGTGTTAAGAAGAATCTTTCTAATGAGTTTGAAATGAAAGATTTGGGTTTGCTACACTATTGCCTAGGAGTTGAAGTTTGGAAAGGAAAGCGTTGTCTTTTTATCTCACAGGCAAAGTATGCACAGAAATTATTGAAGAAGTTTAACATGCAAGAAAGCAAACCAATCAGCACACCCATGGATGCAAGCAACAAGCCGTCAAAAGATGATGGTCCAGCATTTGCAGATGAGATGCTCTATCGTCAGTTAGTGGGCAGCCTGATTTACCTTACTACCACCAGGCCAGATATTGCTTATGCGGTTGGAATCGCAAGTCAATACATGTGTAAGCCTACCGAAGCACATTGGAAGGCAGCCAAGCGGATCCTACGATATGTGAGAGGGACAGTGACTTATGGGATTGGATACACGGATGACGGGAACCTTCAGCTGGAAGGCTATTCAGATTCTGATTGGGCAGGTGATAGAGACGATCGGAGATCGACGACAGGCTATTGCTTCAGCCTAGGTTCAGGGGCTATATCGTGGTGCAGTAAGAAGCAGCCTACTATTGCTCTATCGTCTACCGAAGCTGAGTACAGGGCGACTACGAGGTCCGCCTGTGAAGCCATTTGGTTACGCCGTCTACTTGAGGACATGCAGATTGCTCAAGTAAGACCTACATTGTTACATTGTGATAACCAAAGCTGCATTCAGCTTGCAAGGAATCCAGTCTATCATGCACGGACAAAACATATAGAGGTGGACCAGCATTTTATACGAGAGAAAGTGCACAGTGGGGAGATCGAGCTAGTTTATTGCGACACCAACGACCAGACAGCTGATATTTTTACTAAACCACTTAGTAAAGATAAGTTTGTAAAGTTCAGAACTTTGTTGGGTGTCAGTTTGAATAAAATTGCCATTAAGGGGGGGTGTTGAAGAGTAATGCCTATTTTACCCCTTTTGGCTAAGCATTAGTTAAGTTGTACATAACTCATGGGGCATGTTTTAATTAAATGCATGACCCCCCCTTTTTGTTAAGTTATGTAAATTAGTGCAAGTGGCCCACTTGGCCAAGTAGCTCACTCCCATGGTTGACACCTAGACTTTCCATGCATGTAAAGGAGGTGCTTGCCTCACAAGGGATTTGGAGGACCCACGCCCTCCTCTCTCTTACTAGCAATTCATTTCTTCTTGAGACTTTTGAGTTTGTGAGATGCTCATGCAATTCTCCTTGTGAGTGATATTTCCATAGCCAAGTTTTCTCAAGCTTTCATAGTTGATCTAGCATCTGAGTTAAGATACTCCATAGCTAGGTCTTGTAATTCTTCACCACACGCTTTGCCTTTTACTTTTTGGTGCTATAGCGATTAGTATTAGTGAAGGACGCATTGCGGCGGATGGTTTCCAGCGAGTCCTTCTGAGAGTTCATGGATGTCCCACATGCGGCGTTTTTCCAGTCCACTGTGTTCGGTGAGCCGTTCTGGAGAGATGCTGAGGAGATTATTGGGGTCCTTCTACCCATTTTCAGAGTGATGCGGCTGACGAAAGAGGCCATGAGATCTTCACACTGCTGCCTATTCAAGAGGGAGATTGAGGACAATCACCAAATCAGAATGCAGAGCCACAAACTCCAGAGTAGCAGAAAGCAGAGGATCGACCCCACGAACAAGAAACATTCAAGCAGCGATGAAACAAACCTAGAAGGTCAACAAGACAAAGAAGACCTCCAGACCGTTACTCTGACAATCTTCAGTGGAGCGAAGACACACAGTTCGAGTACTACAGTTTCACTAAAGAGCCAACAACATATCAAGAAGCTATCTAGAGTCCAAAGGGAGAATTCTGGAAGAAGGCAATGTCAGAGGAGATCGAGTCGATGAGACAAAACGAGGCATGGACATTAGAGCCACTGCCTGAAATCAGGAAAATAGTTGACTGGGTGAGGGGTGCACTCTCGGCCTCATTTACGAGTTCATGGACCGCATTGGCGAGGGGATTCAGACGTCACCCTTGGTCGAGCACATGTATGACTCTTCAGTGTCTAGTTTGTTGTTTCTCACTCAAGTCTGATTCGATTCTTTTATGCTATGGCAGCTACGGTTACATGATTGTTGTGATTTGCCTACTGCAGGAGGCGCGAGATCTCACGTATCTGGGAGGCCAGATGGGACTACTTCCACCGACCCATCCACGCCGTAGCCCACATATTACACCCCTTGTGGCGCGAGACTCGGGATCGGGACGATCGGGAGCTGCACCGGGGATGGGTGGAGTACACGGAGCGCGTATGGCCTAGACCAGGTACGTGTGATAAATTGCTTGGTAGGCTAAGTACTGCAGTAGTGACTGTAGTGTGCTCATTGCTAGTGTGTGAATTCAAGAGGACTTACACGAGCCATGTTTTTTCTTCTACCAACAGGTCCGATGCTCACTAACATTGCATACCAGCTGTTGATCTTTGAGCGCTACCAGTTTCCTTTCGATGGAGAGCAGAGTCGGCGGAGGGAGGATATGTTGAGGCCTGTTTCATGGTGGGACTACCATGGGCGCGGCACAGGTGACCTGCGACGACTGGCCGAGAGAGTCCTTGCACAGGACTATTCAGCAGGAGCTTGCGAGTGAAATTGGAGCACATGGGCCTTGTATCACACGCAGAAGAGGAACAGGTTGTCCATCGAGCAGTGTAGGCGGTTGGTGTTTGTGAACACCAACGGCCGTATGCTGAGGCGCACACGAGGAGGGGGACAGATGCTCGAGATGAGTCACATCATCACCCCCTGTTTCTTGCTGTGCTTTGACGAACTGAATTGCTTTTGAATTATGCAATGAATTGCTGACAACAATGTATTGTTTTTGGTTGCAGGTGAACCTTGACACTTGCTTGGTGGATTCGGCAGTTGCTGCTCCTCGGGCACCACCCACGCAGGAGGAGATGGATGATGAGATCTATAGAGATCTATATAGACAGGCGCAGGCTGACGCACGGGCTCTATGGCGTTCGAGGAGGGCAGACAGGCAGAGGGCTAGGGCTGAGGAGGGGGATGATGAGGGCTTGGAGGGTGGAGGGAGCTCGGGGCTGACTATCAGGAGGAGTGGGTTGAGGGGGATACGGAGGAGGATGAGGAGATGGGGGCGGAGGCACAGGGGATGACCTGGCTGACTTGCTGGTGGACCCTGATGCGGAGACAGAGGAGGAGCCAGCAATTCCTACACGTAGGTCTAGGGGGAGACCTAGAGGTTCTGGGAGGGGGGGGCTGAGCATGCTTTTTGTAGACAAGAGTGGAGCATCACAGGCAGCCGTCGGCCAGGCATCATCATAGTGGGTGGGTCCATCCCAGGGCGTTGGATCACAGCCACCTGACACACAGACACGCAGGGGTAGACACAGGGGTGGGGGCAGGCAGGGGGGGGGCAGAGGAGGGGAGAGAGGCAGAGGCAGAGGCAGAGGCAGGGGGAGGATCCAGAGCAGAGCACACAGCAGAGAGCCAGAGCACACGTTTGAGCCAGGGCCACACCACGACATATGGCTCCCTCCAGTTCCGATTCATCTACAGACCCTTGGGATCTGCAGTCAGGCACAGATTCAGTTGATGGTTCCTACCATGACTCTGACAAGCCTTAGTTGTGTAGTTTTCATTATGTTCATGGAACATCATTGTACTCCATTTTGGTGCCACGTGGCCCGATATTATATATTGCGATGATCCTATTCACAGCAGTGTAACGATTCAGTACTGGAGAGAGAGAGAGAGAGAGAGGGAGGGAGGGAGGGAGAGAGAGAGAGAGAGAGAGAGAGAGAGAGAGAGAGAGAGAGAGAGAGAGAGAGAGAGAGAGAGAGAGAGAGAGAGAGAGAGAGAGAGAATATGGTTGAAAAACGATTCCATATGGTTGAAAAATGCTTCAGTACGGTTCAGGATGATGCAGTATGGTGATTGGTTCAGAACACTTAGCATGGTTTTTGTTTAGCATGATTCAGCATTTTTGTTTAGTTTGTTGGATCAGAGAGAGAGAGAGAGAGAGAGAGAGAGAGAGAGAGAGAGAGAGAGAGAGAGAGAGAGAGAGAGAGAGAGGGAGAGGGAGTTAAATTTTGGGGCATCATGTTTTTTTATTAATGCATCTGGGAGTTAAAGCGTAAACCTAGGAGTTAATGCACCTAAACTAGACCATCCTGCATCCGAAACGTTCGGCAAAATACACAGTAATTATGCTCTTAATTAGAGCTTTCACCTGATACCCATATTGCACAAAAAAAAAACCAAAAAAAAAAAATTGAAAAACCATTTCTGGAAAAAAATTCCATATTTCCGAAACGCGTTTCAGAAACTGAACGCGTTTCTGAAATGCGTTTCAGAAACGCAGTGCAATTATGGTTTGTTTCCATGTAGTCATGTATAGGAAGGTGACTATTACATTGTACGTAAGTCGTATGTACTTAATTGCGACATAAAATTAAATCAATAAAGTTGGACCATTCGAGATTAGTTGTCAGCTGCCTACCACGACCATAGGTGGAGAGGAGGTTGGCTGGCCACCCCCTGCATGGTGTCCTTTTGTACGCTAGTAACAGTTCATTATACATAAGTGAGAGGTTGGCAGTAGTAGTAGTTGTGAGAAACTCCACCATCGATCCACATATTGTACTTTTGTGAGGTGGTTCCCTTGCCCTTGCAGCCTTTTTTTTGTATGTTATCAATAGCTGATGTTACCTAAGTGAGACAGGTGGGCACTAGTAGTAGTCCTGCACCACTCCAGATATTGTACCCTCGCCCTTGCAGCCTATGTTTGTATGTTATTAATATTTGATGTTACATAAGTGAGACAGTTTGGTACTAGTAGTAGTTGTGAGAGAGTCCACCATCGCTCCAAATATTGTACTTATGTACTGGAATATCAATCAAAGTTTGCTATTCATCTCGTGTTTGATCGAAGTCTTGTGTGCTGAATTACTGTATGATCACTGCGTGGTGAGAACTTAGAAGCATTCCAAGATTAAAATTCCTACACACATATTAATAAAAAACCTGTCCTTCTCCACTGCTGCTGGATGATAGTCAGCTACCTGTAACAGCTGCAGCAACAATGTCTCCATCATCGCCCTTTCTAAATGACTATCATGTGTAACCTCTGCATACGGTTTTGTGCTGGTCGATTTCCAGCATCACTCCACTGCCACTGTTGCCTTCCTGCTCAATTGCTATTTTATCGTTTTTAAAGTTATGACTGTTCAAAGAAGGATTGTTTTAGCTTACTGTCAAAATTGCTAATATTTATTCCTCCCATGATCTGCCTATTAGTTTGTCGTAATACCAATGCTACAGTCTTCAGATCGATGCTCATGGTGTCAAGCATTGCTGTAGTCTTTTGTGGCAGTTGCACCAGATTCTACATTTAGATCTTTTGAGAGTTCAAAGAATAGGGTTAAAATGGTTCCTTTTGCCGGAGTTTATTTGCAGCTGGCTGACTCAACACCTTATCTTTTACAGGTGGGAGATAACTCAATTGATATTCCTGAGGCAAATGTCATAATTCAGATCTCTTCACATGCTGGGTCACGAAGGCAAGAGGCGCAGCGTCTAGGTCGAATCCTGCGTGCGAAGGTATTTTAAGTTTGCTAATCTATGAAAGACTTAATGTGTGAAACATGTAAGTCTTTATATGTCTGACTTGATTTTCCATGTTTGAATTAACAGGGACGTCCACAGGACAGAATAAAGGGTGGAGCAGAGGAATTCAATGCGTTCTTTTATTCTTTGGTGTCTACTGATACTCAAGTAACTACCTTTTCTTTTATGTCTGAGAGTGCATTTTCTAGAAAGATGGAGTTTCTGTGAGAGTTGTTGATATGTCATAACATCCTTTTAGTTCCTTGAACATATGAGGAAAAGCAGGACTATTTTTGAAGGCCATGTCTATGACCGCGTTCTTTGTGCCACTGCTGATCTGCTCATTATGATTCATTTGGGCATAGGAAATGTATTACTCAACAAAAAGGCAGCAGTTTTTGATTGATCAAGGATATAGTTTCAAGGTGAGTCTGATGTGATTCAAGCAGAAGGAACACTTGGAATCGTCAGTCCTTTTCTAGTCTGCTTTCTCCCTTTTAACAAATATTTTGGTATATTTTATGCAAGTTTATGTTATGTACTGAATACCGTTGACTATATCTTGTTAAACGTACAAAGAGGCAAAGTAAAAAGTTGAACTCTCTCTCTTCCCCCTTCTCCCCCCCCCCCTCTCTCTCTCTCTATGTATTTCTCCATTTTCTATCACTTGTTTGGTGTTTTGACATCTTCAGATGTTCCATTGAGGCATGATCATGTTCCATTAACTGACCTCTTTGCTTTGCTCTATGCAACTTAAATTGGAAGGTTTTGCAGCTACATCTGTCATTATGAGGAGAGCTTAGGTAATAGGTTCTCAGGTTGTAAACAGGGTTTCTCATGCAGGCCATTTTGGTGGCCCTCAGCCATGTTGAAAAACAAATGACCTATCTATCTTCATTGTCAATGTCAGATTGTGTGTTATGTTCAAGTGTGTGCTTTCATGTTAAGATACTCATTATCAAAAGAATTGGCTATGGTTCATCATCGTGTGTTCATGTAGGAGTCAGAAGGCATAACGTGAAATTTGCCACATGATGATTAATTGTGTAAGTAGTTGTGATCTGCTCTCACATGATGCACCATATTTTCTGGTTAACGTTGCCACATAGTTTAAACAGCATATGTAATGAATTTGGCGGATTTTCATTAACAATGGATACAGGTGATTTTAGAGCATATGTATAAAAGCACAAAGTAACTAGCTTGAGCTGTTATGATTGCAAAAGTTATGGGGACTATAGGGTAGACAGAAATAGAGGGCAGCATGGTATGACATATAGTTAAGTGCTGAAGCTTTCACAATGCAGTTGATTGTGCCTAGTGATTCTTTGGAGTGTTGCAGTTGCATCAAAGAGAAGTTGATTCTGATTCAGTGTATTGGTGAATATCTAATTTCTTATTGTAAAGTGCCTGCAACCTATGCTTCAAGATTTATTACGATTCTATTATGATTGATATACATCTTGTGTTCAGGTGATTACAAGTCTACCTCCCCAAGATTCGGGTCCTGAATTGCACTATTTCAGGCTCGACGACCAGCTGGATCTTCTTTCGAAGGTGAGATGGACAATGAACCTGCTTGTCATTATTTTAACATTCTATTATCTGGACGCATGTTACAAGAACATTGGATTTGCAATCAACCAATTTGAGTAATCATTTTGTTTCAGTTTTGAATAGCTAAAACACGAAAGTGTATCTGAGAACTACCAGGCTCAAATACTTAGAATTCAGTGGCTCAAATACAAGTGTATTTGCAAGTTCTTACTTAATATCAAATGGGCAATGTCAGCAATAAATGTTAATTTTCTGAGGCCTTAAGCATAAAATCCAAATGAAAGATAACAATGCTGACCTAGACACTGACAAAAAACCCAATACCAAAAATTATACTAAATATGGAAACATGCCAGCAGCCCTAGTCATACCTTCAACTTTCTCCCCCTCTTCAAGACATTGTCCTCAGAGTTAGTATAAAGAGAGTGCTAAGCCGAAAGAATAGAAACTGCTGCAACATTGCACAATGTTGAGTAATACTGGAAATAGACCTTTCAATGACTGGAATACCGCCATGTATAAGCACCAGCCCCTGTATACACCAACTGTGCATTATGTGCTTCATAATAACAATCCTGGGCCTGTGCCTAATGATACTGATCTGGTGCCTCATTTGGCACATTATGAAACTTGTATGCAGGCAACTATTACTCATCATTACATATATATATTTGTGCCCCAGACTCGTATGTCTCATCACCCTGATCCTGTCCCATTACATCATCTGAAACACAGTCCATGCACATGCTTATGCCTGTGTCTCCTACACAATCTTAGCATGTCTAGTGACAGGGAATGTTGTATTCTCTCCAGTTTCTCTGCAACAAGACGTATTATAACATACATTTTCTTCAGAAGTGCAAACAATACTGGGCAGAAAAGTGAAAAATGTAAAAACTCAAGCCAGAGTTGGATGACTTGGAAGCTGTAAAAGGACAGTACAATGACCTGTTGTAGGAAAGGCACTAGTGGAAACAAATCATGTCTTACTGTAGGAATGATAGCAGTGATGTAAAAGGATGCAGATAGAGCAACCAAAACTAGTGAAGACTGGATAATCAGAAATACAACTTGCACATATCAGGTGGAAGTTGTAAAAATTATGAAGATGGTCTGAAAGAATTGCGAAATTTTAAATCATTAAGTCAACTTGTAGATATCAAAATCAGGACTGTAAAGTGAAATAGAAGTCCCTTACATAGTGAGTGATCCATACAGATCTTGGAAGAAACTGGAAATTTTGAGACTGAACTTTTATGCAGTGGAAAAAAGATATTTCAAGTGTATGCATCAAGACCTCAGTTCAGGAAGATGAATGATCTGCATCTAGCCCAAAAAGGACACAAAAGGTGCAAAATGACGAGGTTTTAAAAGATGAGTGAAAGTTAGATTTTAAGCACGCTACTTTACACTGCTCAAAAGACACATTCTTGGGTGTCCCATAGAGAATCTAATTATCGAAAATTTGACTTCTGTAGAGAACTAGAGTACATAAACAAAAATCAGGGTATTTTCCCCAAACCTAAAAAAATGATGCAAAGTAAAACTGGTTCCATATGTTCAATCAAGATGTTTGTCTATGCTACCGACCTCAAAAACGTGAACAAAAGGATGATACAATGGTCCCTAATCGAAAAGGTCTTCTGCCAAGTTACAAACTAGACAACATGAGTACTGAAAAAAACACAGTACTCCTACAATGAACTGTGTAAATGAAAGTACTGTCAATGAACTAGTTAATGAATCAAATTGTATAGTTTCCAGGAGATTCATATCAATTAGAAAATTTCCCAGGAAGATTAAGTTAAAAAAAAGTCTTAAAATAAGTCCTAAAAGAAACTGGAATCAAGATGTTTTGAACCAGTCCGAGTTGATTTGAATCAGAGAATGGATATTATTTGAAACTATGTGACAACGTTGCAAGAAGTCTAGCTAATTGTAGTCTAGCCTGCGACTACGCTCTAAACTAATCATCTGCCGAACTATTCAAATATATCTGAAAATCAAAGAATTGAGATTCTTTGGAATTATGTGACAATGCTGCAAAAAATCTAGCTAACTGTATTCTAACCTAGGACTAAGCTGTCAATTAATCATCTTACAAACTAGAAGTCAACCACTTAAACTGTTAACATGCAATCCAAAATTATGAGTTATATTGTCTCATATCAATAACGTCCTTGTAGGTACTAAATGCTGGAGATGAAGCAGCTGGAATTGAGCAACTAGAGGAGGATGTTGACGATATCACACAGCTTCGAGCACGTCGGAGCATTGGTTCCATGAGTGCAATGTCAGGCTCTCGTGGCATGCTTTATATGGAGTATAGGTATTCTTTTGAACTTAACACTTACAGAGGTGTATTCCTACAGTTATTTTGCTGTTTTGGTAGCTATAAATGATTCTTATGATATTGTCACATAGACCTTGCATAGATATCTTAATCACGCTGAAATTCCGAGCACAAACAGTTGCATCGGAAGTAATAATCATTACCTATTTGCCACCTTAATGCTTGTTGTTTTGTGTGAATTGTCTTGCAGTACTGGAAAAGGTGGGAGAGGGAAGCCTAAGCCTCGAGACCCTAATAAGCCCCGTCATGCTCTGTTTAAGAGGAGGTTTACATGAGATCTTTGGGAATTCTATGAAGGCCCCTTGCTTGATGATCAAAAGTTGGGGAAGTTGGGTAAACAAGTAATGATGATAAAAAATTGCATATAGAGCTTGTGTACATCTAGCTCAAACAATTGTAATGATTGCTCTCAAAGTCGGCAGTTACCAGTATCGTGATTCTAGAAATCCCTTGTGAGGATATATTGTGTAGGAGTTTTTGGTTCGGTGAATATGAATTTGTTAATAGGTCCCACTCACATTATCAAATAAGAATCATGGATTACTTCTTGTAGACCATGATTTGGTAGAGTTGTACAGATGAGAGCTTGTCAATGATGCTTTTTTTCCTACTCATTACGAACTGTGATATATATTCAAAGAAAGAAATGCACAGATTTTTGAGCTACATGGCCAAAGGCTGTAAGTTCAGATCTTTTGCATGTCTGTCTTCACAGTGATTTTTGCATGGCACCTGCTTTGCTCTTTCTTATCTTGTTTATTTCTTGGAATAGCCTTGCAATGTCATTGAAAAGACCAGCGAAAAAATCAAAACACACAAGACTATCATAGACATGACAAGCAAGAATTGCATGGCAGTTCTGGATTTTAAAAACACATTCTCTCACATCAGGCTTATTTACCTCATAATGTGGTGTCAATGAATATTGATGTTGGCTTCATTAACACCAGATCAACTCTGTCATGTTCTTAAGCAGCAAAAATTCCTCAAGATGGAGATTGCCTGGCTATCCCACTTTTTTGTTGGCTATCTTTTTTCTGTTGATGAGAGTGCATTTGAGCTCATTAGATGACTATGCACAAATCTGTTGAACCTTCTATGTTGTGTTGACCTGAAGGCTGAGATTATGGGGTATGTTGCTAAGGCAACTATTTGAGCTACCAATGCATGTTTTTGGACAATCTTAGGTGATTGTCACGCAAACCTAATTCTCGTAGCTAGATGGGAATAGCGTTAGTATAGACTAGTTGGGAGACAACTAGATGGAGCCATAGCTGGTTGGATGCTAAAGATACAACATTGGTGCCGTTGCCGCTCTTCTTCACCATTTCTCCTTATTCTGTAGCTTCTTTGCTTTGTTTCAAGCTATTCCTTGTTCTTTTTAGCTTAATACTTACTTATTTCTTGTTATTACTTCATTTCAGCTGTTTCCATCTGATTTTTTATGATCTCTAAGCATGAAACACGTCTGATCTGAGCACACCTTCATGTCACATATGAGGGAAAGAATTGACTTCTAAATCAATTGATCTGGAGCTGATGATACTGAGCACAAATCATCCATAGCTCTACTAGAATTCTGATTGGTGGTCCATAGCATCGCCCTTTGATTCTGAGCAGGCGCTAAACAATGGAATTTCAACTTCTGTACAAAGCATTTGAAGAAGCTGTCAGTTGTCATCATATCACCATCGTTAATTTTGGCAATCTATATCAGTCCGCTGGTCCACATACAAATGAGATGAAGCTGTTGTCATACCATTCTAAGGAACTGAGTGCCATCGCCGCCAGGCGAAACAGGCTCCATCGTTGCTGGTTGGACCTGTAGTATATCTACTCTATCAAGAATGATAGCTAAACTACATCAAAAACTCCACATGAACGCTGTCACTAGCTAATTTTCAGCTCGTCATCATTGTCAAAGGGACCATCGTTGCCTCTGTTACCTTGGCCGTCACTGTTTTTACCATTGTTATGAACCAGTGTTGGAGTTATAAACCTGCACATAAGCCACGGGCCTTTCTTGCTATCTGAACCAACGTTGGAGTTCTGAACCTACACATAAGCCACATGTCTTTCTTGTTGTCTGAACCAGCGATGGAGTTCTGAACCTTGGCTTCTGATCTTCACCAAGCCCTCAGAAGTCTGAATCCGCTCTCAGCTCTGTGCGAGAAGGTTGTGCGAGCACTCCCCCAATCTTTTGAACCTGTGCGAGCAGTGCTCACTCTTGTGCAAGTAGGTTGCGCGAGTAGGTTGAGTTCTTCCTGGTTTTTCAGCATGCGCCCATCTGTTCCTAAGCCAAGCAGCAAGATGAGCGAGTTTCTAAACCTTCCTTCAGGTGTGCACTCATTTCAAGGTGTTTTTTTTGCCTTCTTTCGACCCATGCGAGTCATTATCAGATGGTTTTCACCTTCTTCTCACCTGTGCGAGTCATTATGAGATGGTTTTCACATTTTTCTGACCTGTGCGAGGGCCAAAATGGTTTCTGCCCATTTCAGATCCACGATTTAGAACTATGAGAATACTCTATTTCCAACTCTTGAACACCTCTCTACCAAAGTTGAGGGTAGCACTTGCCACTGTGATTTTTTGCCTAACTACCATTCACATAGCTTAAAATTTTTTACTTTTAGTCCCGTTTTACACTTTTTGCAAGTGTGCGAATCATTCTCTATCACCAGTGGTAAGATACAGAGCAAAAATGGCTATTTTTGCATATTTCATCATGGTAAGTATTCGCACAGAGGTAAAACATCTCTAAACGATTCCCAACGAAAACTTTAACACCTGTGCGAATACTCTACTTACATCTCTTGATCAAAAATTCGAAAAATGCCCTCTTAAATTTATCAAAAATAGCCTGTGCGAATAGGTTGGAGGTACTTTTGCCCTAAGGACCAAAGGCTCCAGAAACATCAGGACAGTCCAGAGAGGTGAGAGAAACATAGCAACCTCCTTAAAATTATCTAACGGTACAAATTCTTGATCTTTCCTCAAATAGTACTTGCACAATCTATTTTTGGCAAGCTCTAGACTTGTGCAAGTTCCCAGGTAGGTGTGCAAATTCTCTCCAGAAGAGCACCTAATGATCTTGAGTAGCACCATTCCCAACAAAAGCTTGAAATCTAGTATCACCCTCGATTGCGCAACGAAACCGTTTCACCAGGATAAGTCGATCTATCATCCGATGCGCTACACATAGCCATGTACAAATCCACTTTCCACATCCTATCATGACACAATCTGGGTGGAAATAGCCTTAGGTACTCTAGTAGGGAAGCGCCTTAGACGTGACCTAGTAGGAAGCCATAGATTCCTCGCTCATCATCTAACCATTGTGTGTAGAATCATCTATCTTAGATCATAATGTCAGGGGAGACAAGCAATCCGCCTCCACCACGGGTAGATAAGAGGATTTTGAGAATCGATGTCCCAAAGTACGATGGACAATCGGACCCAGTCAGGTTCCTCCAAGATTTCGATAACGCTTGTAAGTTCTATGGAGACAGCTCTAAAGCTGAAAAGTTAAGGTTGTTTCCGATGGTTCTACAAGGCGATGTGAAAGAGTGATATTTAAATCTAGAGAGCACAGATATCGAGTCATGGGAAACCATAGAAACAGCTCTCACCAAAAGGTTTAAACCCTCCAAAATCACCCAAAGCCCTTAAAGTTTCATCCAATTGACTCAGATAAAAATGGGGAGCAGAGAATCCGTACGCACCTACATTGAGCGTTTTAAACGTCTCAAAAGATAAAATCACTGAGAAAATGGCCATCAAATTTTTTCTAGTTGGGTTACCCAAGTCCATTAGAAGAGAATTGAAACCCGTAGACTCTTACACGACGGTAAAGGACGTGATGAATGATGCCATCCGAGAAGAAGATGAAAGGTCTGACGAGGATTATGATTATCGTGAGAAAAAGAGTAACGGGGATTTCAGATTGGTCAACTGATCTTCAAGAAGCATAATTTGGCTTCGTGATTTCGTTTGAAATCTGGTCAGCAAAGTATCTCACATTTCCCTTGTATTGGAGAGTGTGGCTAGATCAAGTGTCAGGTTGTCTTTGATGGAGGAAGATAGGACGGCTACTACCTTGTCATTTCTTTCTCTCCATTTTCGTAGCTCTTTGCCAATGGTTGTGGGCATCTAGTCTGTGCCATCAACCCAGGGCCATAGACCTTCTCCTTTCAGTATGAGAGAAGTCTTCACCTTCCATGCTAGGAAGTTTGATCTTGAGGAGTCAAGGATCGTGCATATCTTTGATTGAATGCTACCATAGCCTGAAGGAATCAGGCAGGGCTCTCATACCACTATTGAGGATCAGGCTCTGAAACGAATCGAAGCTCTGATGTCACTGATGGGAGGGAAACAGCTCCGCTGATGGGAGTCTGTGACGTTTCCGGCGATGAAGGCCGGATAGAGCCAACTTGACAGAAGTAGCTACTACTATTGACTGCGGTCTAATTCTCTTACAAGCCCCAGATCGCGTATGGCAATTTGTTGTAAAACTTGTAAATAACAGATAATATTGAGTAAAACAATAGCGGAAATTTATCTACTAATAGCATGCATTCCAATATTGCAGATCATATACATCACAAAACAGAGCATTGAGAAAAAAGCTTCTATTATCAGAACTGAATTTACAATATCTTTCTTGAGCGCTGTCTATTTTCCAGATCAGTGCATTGGCGCGAGAGAGATGTTCTCTCTCACAAATAATATGACTAGTTACTGCTAATCTGTAAACTCACTCTGGATATATCTCAGACTTTTACAATTTTGTCTATTCTGTGTTCGTGACTGTCTGTCTGTGTCTGTATCCTTCGTTGATCCTTTTTATGTGATCAATCCAAGGAACTGATTAAGTTAAAAGATCTAATAAAAAAAAATGCATTAGGCTTAATCAAAAACTGATTCTAGTTTCATGTCTCTGTCCTCCGTGCATCAGCCGCCTTCTGCTTGTTGCACAGTGCCTTCACGCTGCAGACCTTCGCATTTTGCCAAAAGACACTTTCGTGATTTTAAGGGCAATGTCACTTTTTCAAGGGCACCTTCGCTTTTATCCAAAAGGCATTTGGCGACAGTGTCGCTTTTTCTCGAAGGGCGAAAAATGCGATGGTTGGCCAGAAAACTTTTCTAAGGCATTTGGAGACAGTGTGTCGACTTTTGCGCAGAAATGCAAAAAATGTGATAGTGTCGGTGATGGGGCAAGGGAGATAGAAGAATGTGAACGGAGAAGAGAGCATGAATATTGCGGAACAACTCTCCCGTTCTAATCAACTGCTAAATGCAAAAACAGTCTAATAGACAGCTTATGCTAAATGTAATCACAACTTTAAGTGTTCTAATTGCCCAACAAGATCTTAAAAATTAATTCATACTCTGAAACAAGAGTACAGTCCACCGAAGAGATTAGAGATGGTTCGTATGTGGTACTATTGAAATCAGATTCAACGTGAAGTATAGTTCTGAAATAAATGGAAGAGTAGTGTGATATCGCGAGTTTCTCAGGCATCAAAGACGACCATCATTTGATCAGAAACTGAGGAGTCGTAGACGTCTGTGTTCTGATCAGAGTGACACTATCGTTTACATTTTCATTAGAAATACTAGCTAATGCAATTGAATTAGAGAGTACATAAAGATTTTTGACTCTAGTGCATGTAGTCAGAGTAGTATCTTCCTCGAGTATTGTACACTGCTCAGATGAGAAAGTAACAATGTAGCCCTCATCAGTTATCTTAGAGACTGATAACAGCTTCTTTGACAACTGAGGAACGTGAAAGAGGTTAGGAACATAAATGGACAGATCGTTGTTGAAGCTGATCTTCACTGCTCGTTTGCCTTCCACGCGTATGGTGCTAGAATCTCCGAGGTAGATGATTGGTCTCTGCTATAAGTTGTGTACTCCGTAAACCATTCCTTGCGAGAGGTCATGTGTTAGGTAGCGCCGCTGTCCAGGTACCAGCTATCACAGTCTTCGCTGCTGTTGTAAGCTATTAGCAAATGTGTATCTGACTCCTTGAATTCCGCCGTGTTGGAGGAGTCTGGCTGCTGCTGTTGTTGTTGCTTCTTTGTCTCGTTGTAGATCCTGATGCGACACTTCTAGATGTCGTGATTAGCTCTTTTGCGATATCTGCAAAAAAGCTTCTTGCGTGATCCACCATGCTCACCTTGAGTGTGAGGCTTCTGCTGTTGCTGCTACACTTATTTTCAACTTTGTAGACTTTTCTTCGCACTCCTTTGATATTTTTCTTGATTCCTCTTAATAATGTATTCTTTGCATTGAATGTTCATTTCCATAGAACATCAAATTCTCACACCCCCCAAAAGGCCATTTTTGCCATGACACATATAGATTATTAATTGACTTACCGAATGAAAATCCGGATGTTGCAATGAACATGGATCAATAGAATACGATGTTCCTGATGACCATAAATCTACATGCTTTAGCTTTTCCTCCTTGTATCGGATCATATCAAAAGTTGACAGTTTGGGTTGCTTTGAATTTCTTGTCCTGAGCGGAGCATATTCTGGTAACAAATCCACATGAAGAGCTTTGTCATTAGTACAATAGCATAGTAACAAACAACACAATGACAATAACAAAGCTGGAGATGGCGCTAACAACATTGGAGATAGAGATGGCACTAAACACTTGTTTGACCTTGGAGATAGAGATGGCGTAGGCTTTGTTTCTGAAATGTCACTCCTAATTCAAATTTTTGAGTGTTCCCAACTATTGGGAGGGAGTATTTCAGCATTTTGAAAAATTATACTTTAACTGTGGTTAAACACCAGTGAAGTTTGATGTGACTAAACTAAGGTGCATTCATTTACATGGAAAGTAGTGTGGGCAGATGTCTAAAGAAGTTAGAAAATGATATTTTAATTACTTTATAGTTATTTTTCTCTCTCCTACATGGCATTTCTTATAGGGCCCTCTTTGGGCCCATATTTTCTCTAATGAAAACATTTGAATGCCTCAGACTTGTTCTTAATGAACATAATACTGGTGAATCTTGAATAGTCAACATTAAAAGTGATAAAATATATTGATGAATCCAGAGAGAGAACACTCATAGGGCCGCACAAATTATTATATATCAATCCTAAAATGGACTTAGCTCTAGCGGCTTGTCCTATTGGGAATCTTGATCTAGGTTGTTTGCCTAGTAGGCACATCTCCAGACATGTCGAATGTCAATGGAGGCAGCATTAATATTTAGATCCTGGGCCATACTATTATGATGCATATACAAGATAGATCTTATGTTAAGTGTGCTAATCTTTGATTCCATAACTGGGCATTTGAATTACTCACGTTATTAGTAAGTGCATATTCATGACTCAAAATGTACAAATTACCTTCTCTACTTGCAAAGAGGACTTCTTTATAGTAATATCCAAAATAGTACATTGTTTTAAATTGAACAAGGCTCTACAGCCTTGAACAGTGAGCTTGCTGACTGACAATAAATTCTTGGTCAGTTTGGGTACATAAAGTACATTCTGTAGTGTACTTGAGTCACCGAAGTAAACATACTTTGAATCTGCTAGAGTGAGGTCTTCGAATAGGAACTTGCATGGAGTCATGTGCTGAGAAGCAACGGAATCGAGATACCATAGAAGGGCATCTCTACTGTCTTGATCTTGTACCATTAGTAGTGTTGGGTCTTCATGAGAGGTTCTGGCAGAATCAAGTCCTCCATCTTGCTGCATCTTCTTCTTTGCTTCATTGCGCTTGAGTGATGTCGTGATTGGTTTTCTTGTAGTACTTTAAGGAGAGTTTGGTCTTTGGTCTTTGATGTTGTCAATTGTGTTATTGTGATTGCTGGTCTGAATCATTCTGCTTAGCTTTTGTTGTCTTGTCCTTCGAAGACTTCTTCTTCTAGAACTGTTGCTTATTCGAATAGAGGGTAATTGCTTTTGTATTCAACATGGATAAGCTCTTTCTTATTACTTCTTCTTGCAATAAACTTGCTGTCAACTTTTACAAAGAGAGGTCAGGAGTATTGCTCAAAAGCAATACTAAGTTGTCGTAAGAGGGAGGAAGACTGGACATAAGAGACATGTTAGCATCTTTGTCCGATACCGACGAACATACTATAGCTAGCCGATTGAGCAGTTGTTTGAATTCATTCAGATGATCAGTGATTGAGGTTCCTTCACTCATCTTGAGCAACATGAACTTCTTTCTCAAAAAGAGACGAGTCGATACATCTGTTGTTTCATATAGATAAAAAAGAATGTCCCATGCTTCTTTGGAGCTAGAACAATTTGCTACATGAGCTATTTGTGAATATTTAAGATTCAAAGATACAATGGCAAGAGCTTTGCCATCCGTAGCTTCCCAAGTGGTCAGCATGTCAAGTTCAGTCGGCTTGGCTATTGGACTTGACGTATCCCCAAAGATCTTTTTCAGTGAGTATGATTTTCATTTTGAATTTCCACATGTGGAAATCATCACTGCTAAACTTATTGACCAAGCGGATTTCTGAAGATGTACCTTCCATGATGAATGATCTAAGAAAATGTAAACTAGTCTTGAATAATGATAGTTTGGAACGATGGCTCTGATACCAACTTGTTGGGTTTTTATTGATCTGATACCAGCTTGTTGGGTTCTTTGTATGGATGTGGAATGATTAGACAAAACTTAACATGCAAATTATGACATGATCTTTGCCAAACTATAGATTAAGACCGTAACTTAGATCGACAGGAGGAATATCTTAGTAGGTGTCAAAGAGTAACATGAAGGGAGCAAAACAGTTAGGCGTCTAAGACAACCATGCTTCCTTCTAGATTAGATATTCCAAGTGAGTCGTGGAGCGAGTATCAATATGCGAGAGAAAAATTATCAGAAAGCATTCGACAGTGAAACACACATAAGAGAATAGAAAATCTGAATTAAGCTGTTGAGGATCATGTGCCCAAGAATGGTTCAGAGTAATAGTGCACTGTGTGCTACGATCTTACTATGCTAGATACAGATTAAATACTATTTCTACTTCTTGAAATACTTTCACTCTCTCTAAATCTTTGATTCTATGGAATCAGATAATTCTAATATAATGGAATTCATGGAGGAACTCTCTATCATGCTTCCGATGATTGACTCTGATAACATTCATTTATGTATTTCACTCTCATCCTCTACATAGTGTGTTTCCGTTATGTATATATACATGCGACAGTTATAACAACTGTGTGGGTGACCAGCGTGAAGTAGTGCAATTACTGCAAAGTACTGAAATGTGAACTGTGACGTGGTCTGCATCGGACAAGGCAAAGGAAGAGCTCCATTTTGAATGGTAACAGTTGACGATCATCGAAAATGTTGAGCAAGTCAAGTCGACTGGCTCGCCCTTGAGAAGATGTCGATGTCGATGGAATTAATGTCAGGATGTCGATGAAGTCGAGTCATTAAAGTTGATGACGTAGACGTTGACAAAGTCGATCCTGCTTCTGCTTCAAGTTGAAGTATTGCACAGGCTGTTCGACTTATGCGAGTAAGACTGCATGCTATTATAGAGAGAGAATATTTACATAGTATACTGGTGCTCAGAAATTGAATTCGGGTGAGTCAAAGTGAAGATAAACTCCAACATCCCTGTTCGTACAACAAGAACAACAAACATCATTTCACACGTGTGGATTAAAGTACAACAAGAAAAATACATTCTATACACTAAAACTCAAGATATCATGAGAAATATGCACGAGATGAACATAGAGTCAAAAGAAAAAAGTTCTCCACAGAAAGAGAACTTCAAGATACTTTCTCCATGCTGGTACAACTATTTATACTAGCAATATTTCCATTTAAATTTGATAGGATCTCTTGATTTTGAAGTTGTTGGACTTTTCAAGAGTGTGTTTGAGTCTACATTACACAACAGAGGTACATCTACAACATGTTAGTCAAAAATATAATCTGATTAATTGCAAGTTAGCTCTCTCACCAATGGAACCAGGTCTCAAATTGTCAAAGGATCAGTGTCCCCAAACAATTCATGAGAAGCAGCAGATGCATGAGTATCCTTACCATTCTATTATAGGATCTCTTATGTACGCCATGATCTGTACCAGGCCAAAGATAGCTTTTGCATTATCTTTTATGCATGAGAATTCTTTAATCAAGATCAAGGCTAGTTTAGTTGTTGACACTAAAAATGTTAACCCTTATTCTAAACTGGAACTTAATTCTATTATAAAGAATTCTGATTTTAAAGTTTATTTATTTTTTCATATTGATATCATTTGCTACAATGATGAAGAACTTAACATAAATGCAATGAATATACCAAGTGAGAATACTACAGAATTTGAAGCCTATCATGAACTTAGGCAGGAATTTAATGATGTTTTGTTAGACCTTCCTGTAGGTTTACCACCAGATTGGACAATTGATCATAAAATTGATCTAATACCTGGAGCAATTCCAATCGCACAACGTCCTTATAGGATGAGTGCATCAGAAGAGGCTGAGGTAAGTAGGCATTTACATGATTACCTGAAAAAGGGGTGGGTACAACCTAGTAAGTCTCCTTGGGCATCACTAGTGGTTCTAGTTGCCAAGAAGGATGGGACTATAAGGTTTTGCGTCGACTATAAGAAATTGAACAAGGTAACCGTTAAGAATAAATATCCACTACCGCAAATGGATGATCTAATAGACTATCTTGATGGTGTTGGGTACTTTACCAAGATAGATTTAAGATCAAGCTACCATCAGATATGCATTAAGATAGAAGATATACCAAAAACCAGGCTTCAAGCACGAATTTTTGGTGTTGCCTTTTGGTTTGACCAATGCACTAGCAAATTTCCAACAAACGATGAACGATTTGTTCAGGCCATATTTGGGAAGATTCGTAGTGGTATTCTTAAATGATATCCTAGTGTTCAGTAAGACTTTGGCGAAACATGAAGAGCATCTTAGGATTGTCTTGGACATCCTAAGAAGGAAAAAGCTCTTTGCCAAGGAGTCTAAGTGTGACTTTTTTGCTAAGGAATTGTCCTACTTGGGGCATAAGATTTTCGAACGGGGGGTGGAGATTGAGGCCGATCGTATCCAGAGGGTTATTGATTGGTCTATTCTCACCACAGTTCAGGAAATCAAGTCTTTCTTGGAGTTTGTAGAATTTTTCCGTCGACATATTCTCCAATTTGCTCGATTGGCATTTCTCCTTACCTAGGCCTTGAAAGGATATAAGAAGCTAAGCCACTAGTGGTGTGGACGGAGGATATGAATAATTGTTTTGAGTTGCTTAAGAAAAGTGTCACTTCGGCACCAATACTACTCATTGGTGATCCTAATAAGGCTTTTGAGGTTAGGGCCGATGCCAATGATTATGCTATTGGAGTTGTTTTGATGTAGGATGGACATCTTGTGGCTTATGAAAGCAAGAAACTCAATCTTGCTCAGTCTAGGTATTGTACCTATGAGAAGGAACTGTTTACAATTGTTCATTCCTTGAAAATTTGGTGACATTATTTGTATGGAGCTAGATTTGAAGTTTTGACAGATCATCAGGCTCTTCGATATTTCTGTGATGTTACAGATTTAAAGGGGAGGCAAGCTAGATTGGCTTATGAAAGCAAGAAACTCAATCCTGCTCAGTCTAGGTATTGTACCTATGAGAAGGAATTGTTTGCAATTGTCCATTCCTTGAAAATTTGGCGACATTATTTGTATGGATCTAGCTTTGAAGTTTTGATAGATCATCAGACTCTTCAATATTTCTGTGATGTTATAGATTTAAAGGGGAGGCAAGCTAGATGGGCTGAGTTGATGCAAATCTTTGACTTTTTTATACATTATTGTAAAGGAAGTCAAAATACTCTAGCAGATGCTTTGAGTCGGTTACCGGTTATTAATCAGTTGTGCTTTACTATTATAGAACCGGGGAGGACTATATGAGTCAGATCTCTTTTATGGAAAGTATTGGCAACAAGTACTTTCGAGGGTCAATTCAGGTTTGCAAGATTTCTCGAATCAGCGAAAGACTGAAATAAATTTTCTAATTCGAAATATGATTTTGTTTCATAAAGGAAAGGTGTGTGTACCGAAGAATGACATTGTGACGACCCAAATCTTGCATGAGTGTCATGATAGTCCATGTACAGAACATCCGGGTATACAAAGAACACTTGACTTAGTTCAAAGGCAATTTTGGTGGCCTAAGATGAAAAGTCAGGTAGAGGCCTATGTACTTAAATGTACTAAGTGCCAGCTAAATAAAGTAGAGATGCTAAAAGCTAGTGGCCTATGACATCCTTTAGATGTTCCTATCGGAAAGTGAGAAAGTATATCTATGGATTTTGTGGTCGGGCTTCCACGTACAGGGAAGGGCCACAATTCGGTTTGGGTCATTGTTGACAGACTTACGAAGTTTGCTCAATTTATCCCAACGAAAACTACTGTTAAAGCTTTAAAACTAGCTCAACTATTTGTTGAGAAGCTTTTTTGACTATACGGGCTGCCTTGCGATATTGTCAATGACCGTGACCTAAAATTCACTGGAAATTTTTGGCAAGCAGTATTTGAAAAGTTGGAAACAACTTTAAGTATGAGTTCTATGAAGATTGATGCCATTGCTATAGATTGTGTTCTTCAGCTGTTCTTTCTGATTTCTTGTTTTAAATGCTTGTCTCCTATATTTGATAGCTCTTTTGCTATATCAGGTCTCGGATATGAGCCTGTCGTGGCTCTGTTACCAATGTTGAAAAATCTCTGTTCTGACACCACTGTTGAGAGTGATCTCAATCCCGATAAGGGTGCAGTGGGTATCCAGACACGAATTGTTTCGTCTTCTGGTTTCCTCTGTTGAGATTCTCACATAAACAAACCTAGATGGAATTCGATTCTGTCCTTGGGTCTACTGCCCTCTGTGACAAGATCTACAATCCTCCAAGTGAGGCCAAAACATTGTTGATCTACATAGAATTTACTTATGCATTCTACAAGGTAGAACCAGTGTGCGGAATAAGATTGAAACCAACTGATTACAAACATACAACTATCAGACAATTAAGCATTCGATCATATTCAAGACAAGAAACTCTTCTGCATAAAAACATCTATTGTATTCAGATAATTCCTTAAGCGCTGTTGTGACAGACCACACAACGCGTCGACACGAAAGAAACTCTCTCTTTCGCGAATCAAAACTTGTCGCGCTTACTAGCAGACTTCTTGAATCTTAGCTTGCTGGCTGCATAGTGCTCATCTTACATTTTGTATGTATATTGTCAATCTGCTACAACTACATAATTAATCATCAGGATCTACATGTATGTAGAGAGGAGGACACGATTAGCAGATCAGGAGATTACAAGAACGGCTAACTAGGCATGTCCTAACGGTATCATGTCAGTCTCCGGAGGATGACGTAAAAGTATTTCACAAATTTTAACTAAAGTTGAATATGTCATAGTATCACTAGCAGCCATAGAAGCCACTTGGGTGTAAAGTTCTACAAAATGAGCTTTTAAATTGATTTTGAGATTTCATTCTAAAAGAAAATATCATATTTCCAAAGAAAAAGTGAATGGAGGCATTCATATTTAACACTTTCAAACAGATATATATGCGAGCCACATTCTTACAAAGTGACTTGGAAAGGACAAATACAAAATATTCAGTCATAACTTGAATACAAAGATCAAGATGTAATAATAGTAAAGGGGGTGTGGAGGATTGATATGATTCCAAAATATCAATACTTATGTTTTTCCATTACCATTCGAATCAACTATTTATTTTTTATCATAGTTGACAATTGCCTAGTGTTGAATCGAATAAACTATCTTTGGTGACAATTGACATTCTCCCAACATTGAAGGGAATTGATTAGCTTCGACTTTCGTTAGCATCCCTCAACTAGCAAATCAAATGGAAGGAAGAATTTGTAGTTGTCACTATCATGCGATTAGTTACAAACAAAATACAAGAAATTTAGCTAATAAATCAACAATTAACCCATTGCGCACGATTAATTTTTTATGATAGTATGTAAAGAGACAAAATAACTACATCAACCAACAAGAAGTGTGAATTAGAGAAATAGTTTAGCTTGATTATAGTGATCACGTACATGTTGATAAGGTCTATTTTCATGTTTATAAAGTATTTACATTAGATCATCAATATATTTTAGTTATATTCGACAACAACATGTGTTTTACACTTAACTCTATTTGCTTCTCTAATCTGATTTACCTTCATGATTATTCTATTTTATATCACATTGAATGTGTAGTTGTATAAGTACCAACAACTGCATGCACTTAAATTTACCGTTGTTCTTTCATTGTCAAACTAAAATTCTAGGTGCAATATATCTACCTTCTCGACCTTTAAACCTATTGATACGTGGCTAATTTCTAACCTTGTAACATATTGTACCATGAAAGTAATTGTTGGAGCAAGCTAGGTTGATGCCCAAGGAAATAATTGTTGGATGCCAATGTCTTTTTTAAAAATTATGAAATTCTTTTATCAAGATGAATATAAACTAGGAGATCAAAGATAGTCTCAACTTGATGCACAATTCTTGAACAAGGCTAGCTACTATAATAAACATCAATCTTACATAGCTATATGATTTTAAGAATGCAAGGGTTTATGTTTCAAAAGCTTCATTTCAATACACGACCCAACGGGGTTGGCTCAGTTGGTTGGCTTGGCATCCAAAGTTTCTTTGGTCCCAGGTTCGAGCCTCCCCTTGGAAACCAAGAAGCATTTCAAGCCTCCCCTTGGAAACCAAGAAGCATTTCAATACACGGAAAGTTGAGGGAGGTTTTCCCAGCACTGAAAACGTTGTTGGTAGATATTGAATGCAACCTGAGGATGAAAAAGGCACTAGCATTGAATGCAACTATTCTTTATATTATCAGCAAACCAAACACAACAAATACAACTACTAGTAGTACGTGTTGTAGGAGTACGTATTTCAGCCTTTTTTTGGATGAAACAAGTGCTAAACATGGCTTCAAGGCTTCATTCATCGTGGCATTGCCTTTTCTCACTATGGCCAGCATGACATCGTATAAATCCTCCATTCGGTGCAGTTCTGAACAGAAATTCAGTTTTGAAAATTCTGTGATGCCATCATCAGATTCCGAGCGAGCGAGTATTTTGGTTGTTTAAAGACTATTGCGGCACCCTTCAGAAAGGAGCTTTGGGTTACTCTCATGTCATGATAGGCCTCCGCTAGTTTGTCAACAAAAATCGTCTTCAATGCAGCCTTGAACGAAGTTCGATCGAGGATTGATCAGAGGAGCCTGAATATCGTCGGCAACTAATTAATAAGCATGGAAAAGATTTTGTTCCAAGGAGAATGTAACCAAGCTGTTGGTACCCACCTTTTCAATGCTCTTCCCATATCCATTTTCCTGATTTCTATTACTTGGATCTGGTTTTGGGCGTATAGAAGAAAGCATTGCAGCGTTGTGGGGCCTAAGCCATGGCCTCTGTTTGGATCCGCACTAGAGATGATGCATAACTTTTACCACATCCATGATTGGCTGCTCGTTTACTTCTGGAAGACCAAAACAATAACTATTACCATGCCCTCAAGCACGTACACAGTCACGGTTGATCCTGTGCTCGTTGAGCATATTTTAAAGACTGATTTCTCAAATTATCCCAAGGTGATTGATTCCCTCATCTAAATTTTTAGTCACATTAAGGAATAATGCTTCGGTCTAAAATCTTTTTAATATTTGAAAACTTATATTCAATTAACATCGTTTCATGTACATATTCAAAGGTGTGGTGTGCAACCGTCCGATAAACATTTTCTGCTTTTCTTGTGTTTGCTGATTCAATCAAGGAGAAGCTTTCTACGAGAACATGGAGGTGTTTCTAGGAGATGGTATTTTCAACTCAGACGGTGAAATATGGAAAAGACAACGGAAGACAGCCAGCTTTGAGTTTTCTTCCAAAAAACTTAGAGACTTTAGCACGGTTGTCTTCAGAGGACATGCTCTACAACTTGGCCAGATTGTATCACACTCGGCGGATACTAGGGAGCCTATCGAAATGCAGGTTATTATTAACTTTAGTAAATAATGCCCACTAATTCAAGATTACAATCTTCCGCCATCAATCAGAATATGCAGTATTTTTGTGGCATAATTCGAGTAGCTTCAAAGAAAATCGGTGAATCTGATTATGCATATTTTATCTGCAGGACTTGTTCTCAAGGCTTACATTAGACTCCATATGCAAGGTTGGCTTTGGAGTTGAGCTCGGGGTCCTGGCTCCCTCACTCCCAGATAATCCTTTCGCCATAGCTTTTGACAATGTCAACGTAATAGTCACCATGAGGTTCAGCGACCCCTTCTGGAAATTGAAGAGGCTTCTCAACGTCGGTGATGAGGCATCGCTGAAAAAAAGTGCAAAAGTGATCGATGAGTTCATTTACAGAGTTATACACAGCAGAAGATCTGAAATCCAGGATAGCCGTGCGTTTCAGAATTCAGATGTAAGTTCCATCCTTGCGCTTTCTCTTGTGTATGAACACATTCGGGAGAGAGAGAGAGAGAGAGATGTTTCTGATTGTGTATTTGCAATTTATGTGTGTTTGGCATCGAATACCTAGAGCAGCAGCTGAAGCCGGACCTCTTGTCAAGGTTCATTGAACTAGGTGAGAATCCAGCAAATCAAATGAACGAGAAGACTCTCAGAGATATCGTACTCAACTTTATCATAGCAGGACGAGATACAACCGCTGCCACTCTTTCCTGGTTCATATACATGATGGCCCTACATCCTGACATTGCTGAGAGGGTCTTCGAAGAACTGAAGCAGTTTGAACAGAGCCTGGAGTTAGGCAGCTTAAAAAATAGCATAGTAGCAGATCAGCAAAGCTTCAATGAATCATTGGAAAAGTTTGCAGAGCTCCTGAATCACGAAACTTTGGCGAGCTTAACTTACCTGCATGCAACTCTGACCGAGACACTGCGATTGTATCCTGCAGTACCATTGGTAATTGTCATCAATGTGTATACAAAATAACGAACTGTTTATGTTCTCTGTTTACTTCGGAAAATTTTCTACTCCTTTTCAGGTTTTTTACTTAAGAGATTTCGAACTGACAGTACACTTACTCGTTCTAGTCAGGGTATTCAATTATAATCGTTTGCGTCAAGTATGTTTTGCTTCTCTAGATGAAATGCCAGCCTCGGAACCACCTGGCTCTTTTTCCTCTCACGATACACTTCCTGGTCATCTATCTATGACATTGTTTTGTTCATTTGCAGAAGCCCGTCCGTGGAATCGTTTGAATTTCTGAAAGCAAAAAAGGCTATTCTGTTTTAGTCTTTGCAGGCTAGAATTATCAGTTGTTCATGAGTTTTACACGCTTTTTTATTCCTTAAATGTCCAGGATATTCCAAATTCAAGGGCAGAATTTTGAAACCTACTTATAGATGAGGAGGAGTGCATAGATTGGGGACAGCAGATATTGTTACTATGTCTCAAAAAATAAATTGAGAAGCTCTTTTTCTGAACGTACTACCTGTTTCATACATTAATGTGGAAAAGTACCGTTTGCTGATGATGTTACTCCAGATGGAACACGATTAAGGCGGGGAGACTTCTGTTCTACGCTCCTTATTGCATGGGGCGCATGAAATTTATATGGGGCCAGGATGCTAATCAGTTTAAACCTGAACGCTGGCTCAAGGATGGAACATTTCAAGCAGTCTCGCCCTTTAAATTCACTACATTCCAGGTGAAAACACGTGCAAAACTGAAGTGGGAGAGGCATAACTTTTGAAATCACTGTATGCTTATAGTGAAATATGAGGCGGGACGATTTTTCAATGCGACATAAACATTACAAAAGTAAGGAATGCTAGATCTATTCATATTGATTTACTGTAGTTTGATTCATTACATGATTGTAGCTTTAACAATGGCAATGTTCCATTTGCATGTTGCTCTTCCGATGGAATGCACTCTAACTTTTAAGAAAAATGCGAAAGTTGTAGAGAATGTTGCTGCAATAGTTAGAGAATTGAGAATGAATAATCATATGACTATAGATTTGTGGGTGGATGGATCAATTTATCCTAATGATCCAGCTACCAATTTGTGTCTAGATTTTAAGTCCGTAACTCATCTTCCCATATATGTATGTGAAGGAAATAGCAGATTACTTGGATATTGTCAAAGGTTGCATGATATTGGAATGCATAGCATATCTTGTCTTAATCAACAATTACAGTTTGCTAATCAACAATTGCTTCATTATGTGCAACACACTAGTGCTAAAAACAATGCACTCAAGAATGCTATGTCAGAGTTGAATGCTATTGTCACTACTCTTCGGGGATCAAACCAAGAAATGTTAGAATCTATGGAAAAGATGCGATCCGAGAGTTTAAAATCTGTTGTTGATATAAAAGTTATTAATAAGGCAATGATGAAGAGAAAAAGAAAGATAGTACCGATGAAGAGTATTGATGACTTATCTACACATAGCGGCAATCAGAAAAAAAGAATTCGAACATTCAAGTATGTTGTCATATAAACTATTTATTTGATTTGTATATGTCATTTAAGTTTGATTTGCACTTGATAACCTGCATTATTTATTTATTAAACATAATTTGAGTTTCATACGTTTTTTGCAGATCATGTTTGGTGGCAAAGAACTATTTAACAGAGTGTTCATGCATTGGATCATCTTTAAGTCATGTTTTACCAAGAAAGTCAAATGATAAAATTGCTCGGTTTGAAAAAATGAAAAATGAAATTGTAGAGACTGTTTTGATTAAGGTTCAATCATACTTGGATGCGAATGTGATAAAAGGTGCATGTGACGTATCTAGAATTAGCAGAAATGCTTATTCTACTTCTTTTAGAATAGTTAAAGAAGCTTTTTTCCAAGTGATGGTGAAGGAAATTTATCTTCCGTGTCCATATCGGGTAAGATTAGCTAAAAAAAATTATAATGACAAAATATTCAAAGTAGCTGGCCAACCACTTCATATAACTGAATTATACAAATTAGAATATGGTGAGCTCAATTACAACGATTGCAATAATATTTTTCTCGATATTAAAAATGTTCTAAAATACATTATTCGATTCTATAAACTAGACGAACATCAAGTAAATGAAAAGATCATTATTGTAATAAAATTGGATGACTCTGAAATCATCAAGGGTCAAAAGTTGGAACAAGTGAGTGTCACTTTGATGAACAAAATTTCAAATACAAATGATCGAACGTTTATTGTTCAATCGGAAAATCACATATGGTGGTTGGTGGCATTCTAGGTATACATTTCAATTTTCATTTAAATATCTTTATTAACAATTCATACATTGCCAGTTTTTATTGACATGTCATGCATTACTTGTTTCTGTTGTGAGATAGCAGCATCCAGGTTTGTATAAAGTGGTGGCGGCGGTTAACTGGTTCTCAGTGACTTTATGATTTATGACACCATCCTAAACATTGTTCATAACTCCATTGGTCCGCTAATGTGTTCCAATTATTTTGTCTCAGGAATTATGACAGAGCGACAATCATGCTTGGTCGCACCGAGGAACTTAACCTCCCATTAGAAGACTATGAGTCTGAGAAGCCACTGGTATGGTTCGAGTACAGAGATTTTGATCTTGTTGGTAGTAATATCGATGTTGGAAGATCAGCTGACAAATCTACAGTGGGATGGGAAAGATCTCACTTCTTTTGTAAGGAAGATGAAAGATCTATCTCTATCACTACATAACTCTGGAGCAGAGAATGCAGTGTCAGCTGAGGAGCAGCTCACTTACCTATTGGAGCATTATCCAGATCTTTCCAGACAACCAGAACCCTACTCGCGAAAGATCCTACCATGACCCTCGAAAAGACAATTCTTGAGATTTGAGAGGAAGTCGAGGCTAGAGAACACCTTGATCACAAGGATGGTTCTGACCAAGCCCTCTACGACAACAAAGAAAAATCCAAGAAACAATTCAAGCCTAAGAGGGAGTCAAATTAGAGGCAGGATGGTGATCAGCAAGTTGAGAGGACCAACAAAGGCAACTGGAAGAGCAAAGGGAGATCGAAACAGCAAGGTGGAGAAAAGAAGACTTGCGTGAGATGCAAAAGAGATGGGCACACAGTTGATACATGCTAGCTCAATCCAAAGATTGAGTGTATCCACTGCCACAAGAAGGGTCATGCAGCCATTGATTGCCGCCTGAATCCAAGGAACAAATAAGCACAGAATAGACAAGAGAATAGTAACAGTTCATCCTATGTCGAGGAGCCTGAAGGTATGCCTGCTTACAGATAAGGTGCATCAGACTCATGATGATTCGCCAGACACTCTATGGCACATGAGACTATGCCACATGAACTCAATGACACTTTGCCAAGCAAGCCATCATGGAGCAATAACAGGGGTCATCATTTCGAATGCAACCAGTTTGACCACCTGTGATGCATGTTTGAAGAGTAAGATGTCGCGCACTCCATTTGTTAAAGACTCCTACAGAACGACCAAGATTCTGGAGTTAGTGCAGTCTAACATCTGTGGGCCTTTCAATGTGATCTCAGTAGGAGGCTCAAAATATTATATAACCTTCATTGATGATTATAGTAAATTTTCCAGAGTGTACTTTATTCAGAATAAATCCGAAGCACTTGATAAATTCACAGAGTATGTGAATTGGGTAGAGAGATGCACAAGCAACAAAGTGAAGCAGATCAAAACAGATTGAGGTGGCAAATACACCTCGAATCACTTCACTGACTTCCGCAATGATTGTGGAATCATTCACAGAAGGACTACAGCCTATACACTGCAGCACAACGATGTTGCAGAGAGGAAGAATAGGACCCTAATGGAAGCTGCCAGATGCATGATGGCCTACTCAAAAGCTCCAAGGATACTGTGGGCTGAAGAAGTAGCTACAGCTGCATACATCCAGAACAGGAAAGAGAAATCTGGTGTCCCTTACACGAGACCACATGAGTTATGGTGGGGTAGAAAGCCCAACCTGTCTCACATCAGAATCTTTGGCTGTCTAGCTTATGCACATATTTCTGATAAGCTCCAAAAGAAGCTTGATGAGAAAGCTAAACATGGATTTCTGGTAGGTTATGACAACAACTCGTCATACTACAGAGTCTATATGCCAGACACGAACACTGTGAAGACAGTGAGAGATGTCAGATTTGATGAGAGCAGGACAATGGCCAATGACAATACTATCACCTATGAGGATCTGGAGAGACAGTCCTATGATTTGCCATCAGTGACAGAGAGAGCAGAAGATGAACACAAAAATAAAGAGTTTCGAGTCGCTTCACATTCAAGTGATGAATCAGAAGACGAAAGATTCAAGAGGCAGCCTACTGCTATAGTACCTGTAAACCAAGATGGTTCTGGACCTAGCAGAGTAGACAAAGACAAAGGCATTACTGTCCCAAGAGGACCTCCTAGAAGGTTGACAAAACCACGAAGAGCACCAACAAGATACGTAGCAGACAGTTTTGCTTCTACATCAGAAGAGTTTTGTGGATTCAGTGGCGAGCCATAGACTTTCGAGGAAGCAATTGAATGTCCAGAGAAGGACAAATGGATCCAAGCCATGAACGTAGAGATGGAATCCATGAGGAAGAAAAATGTATGGACGTTGCAAGCCATTACTACATAGGCGCAAGACTGTCAAATGCAAATGGGTTTTCAAGATCAAGTACGGACTAGATGGGAATGTCTCGAAATACAAGGCAAGACTGGTAGCGAAGGGATTTTCTCAGCGATATGGTATTGGACTACTCTAAAACCTTCTCTCCTGTCGTCAAACATTCGTCCCTATGGTTGTTATTTGCACATGCAGCTGCTTATGACCTTAGGATCCACATTGTGGAGAAGAAGACAACCTTCTTGCATGGTGAGTTAGACAAAGAGGTCTACATGGATCAACCCCCAGGATATGTCTCAAATTCACTTCCTGATTATGCATGCAGAATGCATAGAAGTATCTATGGTCTAAAACAGTCAGCTCAAAAATGGTACAAAAAGAAGGATCAAGCCTTGAAATCATTAGGATTCAAGCCACTAATGGTTGATTCCAATGTGTATGTCAAAATCACAGATGGGCAGATCATTATTGTGGCTGTATATGTGGACGACAGTCTCATACTTTGCAAGAGTGAGAAGCTGATTGCTGAAGTGAAGGAAGACATCTCGAAACGTTTCGAGATTGTGGATATGGGAGAATCCAGGTGCTACCTTGGCTTACAAATTGAAAGGGACTATGAGGGAGGTAAGCTATACTTTCACCAGTCCAGATACACCCATAAAATCCTAGAGGATTTTGGGATGTTGAACTACAAAGGAGCAAATACTCCAATGCTCGCAGGAACGGTGCTGACAAATGACGATTGTCCGGGGATTGAAGAAGAGAGAGAACAAATGCAACTCACACCTTACAAAAAGTTGATAGGTTCGCTGATGTACTTTGCAGACAACACACACCCTGACATTGCTTATGCAGTGTTCAAGATGAGCCAATTCTGCACGAATCCAGACTCGACACATTGGAATATTGCAAAATGAATTTTGAAATATCTTCAATTAACGAGGGATTATGGCTTGTGTTATTGGCGTGATGCAGGTTTCAAGATGCTTTCCTATAGTGATGCTAGCTGGGCATCCCTCAAGGACGATTGTAAAAGCATCTCAAGAGGATGCACCATCGCGTCAGGAGTGGCAGTTCTCTGGGTCAACAAGAAACAGACCATTGTGGCTTAGTCATCCTGCCGCAAGCAAAGTACGTTGCATCAGCAAATATGGCCAATGAGATAATCTGGCTTAGGTAGTTTTCTGGACGAATTGGACGAAACAAAAAATGAGCCTCTAGTCTTGTAGATGGATAACACATCTGCAATACATCTGACAAAAGATCATGTGTTTCACTCAAGAATGAAACACATCGTGATCAAGTATCACTTGATCAGGGATCTGATTGAGAAGAAGATGTTGCAGACCATCTTCATTGGAACGAAAGACATGGTTGCTGACATCTTCACAAAGGCCCTAGACAAAGGACTTTTTGAGAGCCAGAGGAGCAATCTTGGAGTCAGTTAGAAATCAATTTTGATCTGATTCATTAAATGTGATGATGTAATTGGTGTACAGTTTATTTGGTTTACAGTATATGGTTGTGTTCGGGACGTGACCCGTTAGGATATATTGATCGGGCACTGATCTTGTAGATGGCTACTTGGGTTAGCTGGGTAGCCACACATAGGAAGAATCAGCCTGTACAGAGTTATTTATAGTACTTGCTATACTTGGGGGCATGTCCCAAGTTTGTCGGTTGAATTTGGCCATATTGGGCCCGACCTTAGTTTGACAGGTGGTAGGCCAATTTTAGGACACCTGCCTTTTCATGCAGTTTGTGAATACTCTATATGTACAGTGTTTCTTTGTAATCTATTAACTTTTGTTGTGCCATCTTTGAGAGCTTGTGAAGAGTGGCTATGGTGATTGTGTGATGTGATCTGCATACTGCACTAGATTTCAACTTGGTATTAGAGCGTCAAGGTGTTGCAAGTATGCACGATCTGGTGGAGCTATGGGATAACGTCTTTTGCCAAGAAAATAGCACTCAGAGCGACTCAGGAGAGAGGACTCCATACGGGGTATCGGTAGTCCAGATGGCTAGAGACAGCAAAGTTCCTTTGATCAGAGCTTCGGGGAAGATCAGAACGATCGTCCGTAGGTGGATTCAGGGGAGAATTCACAAAAAATTGCTCATAAATGGCTTCAGACGACTCTTACGGAAAGCTGGCCATAACTCTCTCAGTAGTTTGATGATTGCTGAGCGGAGCAGATTGAAAGGTGGATCAGGGTAGTAGCATCTCAGGGCTGAGAGGATTTTGAAATCCATTATAGTGG
Source organism: Diphasiastrum complanatum (assembly GCA_029204225.1). Taxonomy (NCBI): domain Eukaryota; kingdom Viridiplantae; phylum Streptophyta; class Lycopodiopsida; order Lycopodiales; family Lycopodiaceae; genus Diphasiastrum; species Diphasiastrum complanatum. The sequence continues at coordinate 27,146,223 of CM055114.1, forward strand.
GAGGAGAAAGGAGCAGTTTTGTGAATTGCCAAAAAGTGGTCTAGTTGACGAAAAACGGAAAGTCATGGATCTTTCTCTGTACTTGATGGAATTGGGCACTGTAAATTGCTACCCGACATCTTGTTTGTAGGGGCCAATCTATTGGTGAATTTTGAGGGACAACCATGAAGCACTTAGAGAGCAATTGTACCTTCTTCTTAGAAGCTATGGAAATGACCACAAGGGTTTATAGGCAAAACAACATGGATCTTGGCCTGTTGTAAACAATTTTTGGAACTATAAAGCCATACAGAGAGGCGCCCTAGTATTGGAAGTTAATGCCAGGAGGTCGTGGAGGCTGTGGAGCAGTAAAGCAATAATCCATTTCTGAAGCCATGGAAGAAAAACATAGCAAGGATTTCAAAAAGGAGAAATGTGGATCTTGCTAAATACGCAAGCGCTTTCTGTCAGGTTTGAATCCACAATTGAGCACCCTAGTGTGGTGAATCCATAGAGAATCAGCCATAGACAGTTGCGGCCAGAGGAAGGAGCTAGAATGATCCATGTGGGGACAGCCAAGAAGCCATATCCATAAGCAAGGAAGAAGAGAATGGTGGAGGAGGGTCGCGTAGGTCGCACGCGCCCAACCAGGAAAAGCCCATAGTGTCCTTCAGGGCGATAGCGGCCCGTGGATGGTGATCCAGTGCATAGATGGACGCAGAGCTGTCAGATCACGATGACATGTGATCTACGGCCAAGATCGAGCAAATGGGGATCAATGTGGGCCACTCGATTGAAAACCACTATTAGATGGGCTTTGAAAGGGCTTGAAGTCATTTGAAAGGCAAATTGGCCTTTCTTTTCTTTAAAAATTTTCATTGTGAAAGTTTAGATTGGACCCGAAGGGCATGGAACCCTTTTTCTTCATTAAAAAGTCTTCAAAATGAAGATTCAGTTCATTTTTGCAAGCAAAATGGTTTTGGGGCTAACTATAGCTAGAGGGCACCTTTTTGGCCATCCTTGGGCCAAAAATGACCCCTGAAACTGGCTGCTCAGAGCCAGCGGACAGAGCGACGTCATAGAGTAGGGGAGAAACACATTTTAGGGAGTTTTCACCACCATTCTATTAAGCGGAGTGCGGGTGACCTAGTGATGGGCTACATTCGCTATTTGGGTACCGTAGGGGCCAAATTTAGGGCAATTTTTGGCTAGTGAAACTGCTATAGGATGGTACAATGAGGCATTATCGCTTGGAATCGTTATTACTTACTCTTGACAGGGTAACAAGGCATTTGGAGTTGGTAAATGCAGTATGGGAGCGAATGGTAGGGAAATTGTGTGGAGAAAGCTAGTATTGGTGACAAAAGTGCAGTTTGGGCGATGTGACTACTCATCATTGGCAACAATTTTGAGAGGTCAAGCAATCACAGGTGAGAGGTAGGCATGGTATGCCGGTTACAGGTGAGAAATTCTTGTGATCAAGTTCAACTTTTGGGATTCGAACCAACCAGCATCAAGTGGCATTTTGGGGGAACGCTCTCACAGGTATGATCGATAGTGTATTGCGCCGGCGCCTCAAAGGGCGTTGGGACTTGAGCGGTTTTCCCAACACGCACTTAAGTCTAACATTCATCCATCATGTACTTACGTAAAAGCCAACTCAGAAACGTAACAAGCTTAACCATTCAGACTTAAGAAAACTAGAATCCCAACCAACCTGAAAGCCAACTCAGAATCCATCCCCAAAAGGTAACCAAAGGCAAAGACAAGCCACACATGAAACCTGAGGCATAGTGGTCGCCAAACTGACCAATTGGCATAGCGGCAAGTCCCATGTCGATGACAGGGGACCCTTAGGCGCCAGCGACGCAAAAAGGTTGTAGTAAGGGTCCTTCCACTTGGACCTGTCCCGGAGGCGAAACCGAAATGGTAATCATCCCCAAGGATCAACTTTATTAGATTTGGAAGAGGTTACATTCATACATAGACTGACCGATTCTCGGGGCCACCAACACGTGCTTGGCATTGTGCCTGGCTCGTGCTGGTAGAGGGAGCTGAGACCTGGCGACTGGATTCCTGGCGCTGGGTTGAGCTGCCCAAGTTTCTGTCTGCCGAACTCCCCCTATAGTTCTGCTGTGATTCGGCGCACCCCCTCTGTTCAGAAACATAGTGCTTTCTGGTAAAGCACGCTTTTTGGGACTTAGTTTTTATTTTGCTGATTAAGCCTAGCAAGCCTGGTAGAATCAGTCTGGCTCCCCGGACATGGGTCCCGGGAGCCGTTCGGGCGACATAATCAACTTGCTTACTGACTAGGCCATGACTCGGGCTCCAGAGCTAGCTCATGACTTGTGACTACTTGACTGGCTCACCACAGGTAAGAGGCTCAGTCCTTGATGTTCTAACTTGCTCTGGGACCTTAGGGAGCGTCACCCTTAGAGTCTTATAGGGCACACTAGGTGCACCTGAGTCAGTTTTTACAACATCCTCTCCTCATTTGAAAAAGCTGATGTCCTCATCAGGGCCAAACTAGACCTAGGACGTATGGCACGGGCTCAATTCACCGGCCTTAACAACTTTTGAATTAAAAAGATACATTGGCGATAGCACAAGAAAGTGTAGATAAGTTCACTTACATAAAACCTGTGTAAAGCTGCAAGTGATTTATTGACAAACTTAAGAAAGATACCTGGAAGTTTCTTGAACTTCAGAATTGGCCATGAGTGTTTATGCAGGAGGCATGCCGCCAGGTAGTGCTTTGTGTGCCGATATGAGAAAACGGCTATTTGCGTTGATTCTTCTGCAGATAATCTGCAAGTACTTCAGGGGCTCCCTCCTTAGTTTGTCTCATACTCCCAAGAAGCCTCAATGAGTG